>JAULJZ010021802.1:0-15663 GCA_032270985.1 Heliamphora pulchella
GATTGCTGAAAACCGAGCCCCGGGCCCTCAGAAATCTAGAGAGAAGGAAGAGAGAACCGAAACTTAGCCTAGAAGAAAGCTCCTTTAAAATATCTCAACCCCTGATATTTATAGAAAAATGCCAAAATCCGCCAAAAACCTTCTGTCCAGTCGACCGAACTCCAAATTTTCGGTTCAGTCGGCTGGGCCAAGCCCTCCAGTCAACTGAACTGCTGGACAGTATGTTTTTTAGCGTAAAAACTAGTTTTTCAGCCCAAATGCTAGCGAAACAAGCTGTAACGGAACCCGAACAAGCGCCAAGGGTGTACTTAAAACATTCTGGAGGTTCCGAGATAACTCGAATACTTAATCATTCCAAAATTAATCGGGTCGGGGTCTCGCAATGTATGTAGAGTACAACGTTTTACCAACACATCTCTGGATGGTCAATTCATAGACAATGGGATCTGGAGCCTCGATTGCTTGCTAGTCAAAGCCAAGGTTGCTGGCTCAAAAGGCTAGCTCGGTGAAATTTAGTCGATAAGGTAGCTTAGAACGAACAAGCGGAGATGCGGAGCACTACTTCAAAACTTCAGTAACAAGTAGCCCGGTCGAAGCAAGCGGAGAAAACGAACAAGCCGTTAACAATAAGTTGCTCCATCCTTTTTCCCCCAACCCAATAAGCCTGTGCGAGGTGGCTCGATAGGAGCACCAAAAGGATGGAGAGTGATTCTTTATATGGCTCGTAAGAAAGCAAGGCCGAGAGGGTGATTAACTTGAATATAGATGAGGCATAGGAGAAATGGCTCAATGAACATCAACTGATCAAGTCAGGATTAAGCCATACAGCCTCAGTTTTCCTAACACTTAGATACGCCCTCTGGTTCTTAGCGGGCACTGAGCGCATCATCAGCCAAGTCTAGGCGGAGTGGTAATTTATGAGCCCCCAATTAGGCCAGACTCATGAACCCACAGCTCATTAAGAAAGTGACTCATACAAGTTTTGTGACGGAATGTGAGCCCACGAATGACGTATTGTAGATGTCAAGCGAGATGGAGGGGAGCTCTCCAAGGAGGTGCTCACAAGAGTCGCTCGAAGGATCCCTCTGAGGTGATGCTCATAGCAGTCAAGTGAATGTGAGCTCACTGAGGAAGTGTTCACATGAATCGCTCAAATGTGAGCCCTTTGAGAGGTGTTAGAGCTTAGAGGAGATTAGCCCTCTAAAGACGTGATCATAGAGTCAAGCGATGAGGTGAGCCTGGAGGCAAGATCTTTGAGAAGGTGCTCATAAGAGTCGCCCAAAGGTGCGCAATGCTCAAAGGAGTGAGGATCAGAGGATTCAAACGAGGAGCGGCTTAGAGGTGAGCCCTCCGAGGAGGTGCTCAGAGGTGTCAAACAAGCTGAGTCTTAAAGGCAATTTAGGAGGCGAGCTTTCTAGGAGGTGGCTTGAAAACAATCTCTCAAATGAGGTGTTCAAGCTTCATCGTGCCATGTGGCAGAGATCCTGTCATATACTCATTTTTTTAGAGTTCCAAGTATTGAGCTAGCTATTTGTAAAGCAAGCCTACTGAGCCAATGGTTCTTTAAATCCCCAGGCATTTATAGACAAAGATTTGTAATCTTCAAGTTTGTGCCCACTTTTCGCTAAAATCTTCAAGTTGACCTCATTTTTTATTGAGACAACCTCCCCGAGTAACAAGCCCTCACTCACCACACCCATCCCAAACTGCCGAAATCTCCCTCCCCCAACCTCTCTCCTTAATGCAAGCCCACCTCATGTGCTTCCTCATCGTCGTATCTCCATCAACCTCTACAAATTCACCACGGAAAGCAATGATTGCCTTAAAAACACTATCCCCCAACAAATGAACCAACAACATCACCCTTACCCAACTCTCCATGGTTCTTAGCTCAACTTGTAACAACCCCCAAACAGGAACCATTAGACCTAAAAAAGACGGTGGCCTTCGAACTCCGAGACCTTGCCCAGGATGCACTCCGCCTCTTTGTTGGATGAAGAGATAATACGCCTCTCTGCTGGGAATAACGTCCACATCAACTAGCACCAACCACTTCTGATTGACCCACCCCTTGAGAGAGGAGGCTAACAAAATAGGATTGGCATCCCCCAACCCCAACCAGCCGAGGTATCCTTCCACCTAGGCACCTACTTCAAAGAATTGACCACTGCCCCTATATCGCACTCGGTTGTCCTCCCCCTGTCCACTACAAATCTTCACCATAAAGTCAGTCCTACTACTCCACAAAAGACCCTTTCACCTCCAAAGATACCCTCAAGCCCCTTGGATTAAAATCCTAGAGCACGTTCGCAAAGCTCCTCCACCCATCCTTGAATGTTGACTCCAGGTTGCATAACTCCTCCTTCAAAGATTCCAACACCAAATCCTCAAAATAATTTCTTACACTACTCCTCTTACTTTGTCACACCACCATTCTAGATGCGTTCTTCCATCTTATCAGTTCACCCACTCTGCCTTACGTATAAAAGATGCCTCTCCCAGCTTCTTGGTCACCTGTGCAATCTCCAACAGCCACAGTGGCAAGGATCTCTGGAGTCCTTGACCTCTTCCCTCCACCAGTTAAAGGGCATCCTATCCAAATTGGCTATCCTCCTCAATGGAGTTTTCTGAGGTAGCCTCTCATTTCTTTTGAAGGGCAAAGGGACTTGGTAATATTTGTAAAGCTAGTGGATTCAGTTTCCATCCTGTAGTTTCCTAGTTTCTTTTTTTCTTTTTTCTTTTTTCTTTTTTTTTTTTTCCGGGGCGTGGGGGGGGGGTGGTAAATTTTTTGATGTCCGGGTTTGGGAGTCTTTTGTTGCAGGTAAGATGTTTGTGATGTCCTGGTTTATAGCTGGAAAGGAAGTCCTAAATTTTGGAAAGATTTGGAATTCAGATATCTTTCCATTGCTCCATTCTTCATTACCAGTTGTGGAATGTACAGTTGTTTAAAAATGATCATGTTATTTAATGGAAAAGAAAATTAAGTTGTTTTATAATGAAATTGAATGAGATAAGAAATTCCAAGCCTGGAGTTGAATTCTATATAATATGAAGCAATTTTCTTTTTCTTACAGATCGCATTGATAATGGGTGCGAGTCAATGAAAATGTTGAATCCATCAAAAGGGTGCATTTTTTATATAGAGCATAAATGGTAACCGAGGCTTATACCAATTTTTTAATCCGCCAAACAAACATTCAATAGGATTGACTGTATTATCCATTTGTACATGGGATACCCTATCCCCTCCTATTCAATTCCACCCACTTATACACTGCCAATTTAGTCAGAAAAACAGAAGAGGCCTTTAGGCATCATCTATGGAAGTGTTCGTAGATTTTATTAATGAAGATTGCAATGATAATTATAATTTTTCACTTATCACCATCAATTTGATATACATTTTATCTTTTGCAGCCTTATGGTACCCTTTACATGCATGGAACATTTATTAGACTAGCGCAGTTCATAGCCAGGTTCAAGAGAATATATTGCAACTTCCTGCAAATTGATACTTATTCCCTGATAGGTTCACTCAATCTAGTTAAATAATATCAGATTATCAGGTATGGAAATACCTCCTCTGCCTTTCATCAGTAATTGCATAGGCACACATACGCAACCAATGAATATTACCCAAATAGAAAATATTTCGTTATTGCAAATGCATCAGCATTATTCTTCACATATGCTAATTATGGTCTTCCACAGAGATGGCACTTTTCAATCCAAGAAAACTGATGAAGAAACAGGAATTATACCAACAAAGTTTATGATTTGAAGCAAAACAGGAACTAAACAACCAAACAGCACCAACTACCACACACACACACACACACAAAATTTCAATGTTGTTATCATATGTTGATTCCAAAGTATAATGGATTAGACAGCAAGGAAGAGCATCAGTTCCAAAACGGGAAGTTGACACAAACATAAGCACAACAACAATTATGTAGATACCTTATACATGCACGTATAGATATGAAAAACTATTATTAGTTCATCACATTTTATATTATAAGCATCATAGGAGAAAACTGAGGTTAGTGTAGAATCAATTTAGACTTGACTAGGTTCAACAAGATACACCTTTCTTATATACTCAAAAAAAAGGTTCCACTACTGAAAACCCTGTGTTTCTCCTTTGGAAAAAAAAAAAAAAAAGCTCCACTACTGCAATTGACGCATGCTGGCCATGTGCATGATTGGTTAACCTATATGGTGTAGGCTCATGAGCCTATGTGGAAAACCACAAAGGAACCATGCCAACACCACAGCATCCTGTGCCTAAATTGGAGTGATGCAGGGTGCTGCCAGAACATAATGGGAGCTCCATTTCTTGAAATTTGGGTGCGCTATAGTATATTTTCAATTTTAGGAGGCCCTCTCTTGGTTCATGCTTAGGTCCACCGCTAAAATCATCAACTTTGCGTGACTTGGTTTGACAAATAAGCCAAGCTAGGACGCAGGAAAAGGTATATGGAATACAAATAGGACGCGGACACGACGATACAAAAAAATTCAGAAAAATAGGATATTGATACGGCTAGGATATGTTTATAAAAATTTTATTTTTATAATTTTTAGTGTATAATTTATAAAAATAAAATCAAATGTATTCATTTCATTGTTACTATCGAACATTCAATACATGAACAGTAACAAAAACGTTATAATGGAATGTTGAAGCAATTAACAAGAAACAATAAGTGACAATTTTAGTACGTATTGGAGTTAAAATAGTAGAACATATAACAAAATTAAAAAATAAAAGAAAAAAATACCTTTAAAAATTTTAAAATATAAAAAATTGAAACCTTGTGTATCACCGCCGTATCCAAAATTCAAAAAAATAAAAAACAATTATTGAATATTTATTTGGTGTATCAGATACGTATTGTAGGTGATTGGTCCGAAGTCGGGAGGAATGACCGGTGGAAAGATGGTAGGCACTTGATGGCTCAAGACCGCCCGAGGCAGAGGCGGAGGCGGAGGAGGAGAATGTGTTGCCCCAAAATGGGTTGCTCCAAAATATGTTGCTTCAAAATGGTTGGTGTTCATGCAAAAGGTGTTAACTGTAAAGATCTTTTGAACAAGGATTTTAGCCGAGGGTTTTTGGAGTTTGTAGCCACTGATTTCCGTATAAAAGGGAAGAGGAAAAAAACACCACAACCCAAGCCTAGGGTTTCGGAGTAGGGGTTTTGGAGCGAGAGCGACTAGTCTTTGGAGCAAGGTGCCTTAGAGCAACCTGTTTTGGAGTATCATGTGAAACGGCTAGCTTCAGTGGAACGGGTTTTTTTTTAGCTCACGATTAAAACTTAAGCAATGATTTTGTAGCGCGACCCTAAACGACCAGAGATGAACCACAATTTTAGAGCAAGCGGTTTTGGAGAGTTTGATTTTTAACTCCTAATAGAGAACTTTTGGAGGCAAAAAAACAACTTCTAGAGCGGCTCTGCCTTTGGAGCAACTTGTTTTGGAGCAGGAGTCTTCTCCTCCAGGATATGGAGCAAGGGCTTGGGGTAGCGAGGCTCTTCAGGGATGGCGGCCACTCTTTTTCTTCTTCCCCTCTTATTTTTCAAGAAAGTTCTTTTAAATGCGGTAAAGACAAAGCGGTTCCTAGCCTTTCAGAAGAGGATTATTGACATCACGATCCCTATTTGGGCTCTATGGAAAGATTTTGGAGTAGAGCCTTGGAGATCAATTTTAATATTGCAAGTCCTTCTGAGCCTATGCTAGTTGTGAAGGAGCCACAGAAAGGCCGTGAAGGACTTATCCTTCCAAGAGTCAATGTTTCAGTTTGGCCTTGAATGAAGGGATTATCCATATTAGATGGATTTGCCATTTGGATTCTCGAGGTTTTTGAGATTGTCTATTAACAAGTATACTTTCTACTATCAAAAATTCTTTGAACTTGTGCATTATTAGAGACAAGACCTGGCTCGATACCCTTATGGCGCAACGGAGCACTAGTTCCCATACCTGCATCACTACATGAGGAAGGTGACTCCGACTCTAGAGGACTGTTTCCTTGACTGGATTGCCAACTTTTGATATTTCTAATTCGTTAGTCTATCAGCTGGATGAGTCTCAGCAATTGAGTTAGATTTTGATGTATGAAACTTTTAGATTAATGAAATGCCCCTTTCATATTCCTCTTGCTTGGTTATATGTTCGGTGGTGAACTCAAGTCACACATTTCTTTTCGCGTGCTCGCTTCATGCATTCTTTAATCGATCAATTACTGAAATAAGTTTATCTTGAGTGGGTACCTTTCCCTTCCTTAAGCTGTGAACGTGATCTCAAAATAGTCTCGGAAAAATGGGTGAAGGAATTGTAACCTCCCTCTCCTCAAGCGAATTAGAGGCACTGTCACCTCCCCAAGTGGCCTAGGGTTAGGTGAAGGGGGCATCCTCCGAGGAGGGCATTTTTCCCTTTTTCGAGCCATGGAAATGGTCTAGAGAAGATTGGTAAAGGAATTGCAACCACCCCCTCCTCAAGTGAATTGGAGGGCACTGTCACCTCCCTAGGTGGCCCGGGATTAGGTGCAGGGGGCATCCTCCGTGGAGGGCATCTTTCCCTTCCTCGACCTATGAAAATGGTCTCGAGGAAATGGGCAAGAAATTGCAACCTCCCTCTCAAGTGAATTGGAGATACTATCACCTCCCATGGTGGCCCGGGGTTAGGTGCAAGGGGCATCCTCCAGAGAGGGCATCTTTCCCTTCCTCGAGTCATGAAAATGGTCTCGAGCATATGGGTAAAGGAATTGCAACCTCTTCCTTCTCGAGCGAATTGGAGGCACTATCACCTCCCTGAATGACCTGGAGTTAGGTACAAGGGACATCCTCCAAGGAGGGCATCTTTTCCTTCCTCAAGCCATGAAAATAGTCTCAAGAAGATAGGTAAAGGAATTGCAACCTCCCCTTCCTCGAGCAAATTGGAGGCACTGTCACCTCTCCAGGTGGTCCGAGGTTAGGTGTAGGGGGCATCCTCAAGGTAGGGCATCTTTCCCTTCCTCGAGCCATGAAAATGGTCTCGAGAAAATGGGTAAAGGAATCTTTAAGTCTTCGATAATCGTAAAAATCAAGAAAAAAAATAACTTTCATTTGCTTTGTTTGCTTTGTGATGTGAATACAAAAGGGACCGTGGAGTGATGGATAATTGCTCCTAGCATACAAAAAGGAGAATGAAGAATTTTAACTTCATTTACAAGATGGTTTAAGGGTAGTATAACTTCAACTACTTGGCATTGATAGGACTCAGCAAGGTGTCTGAACCCACCTTTGCAATTCTGTAATACCCATTATCGTTTGCCTCTTTAGTGACGAAAGGGTCATCCCATTTTGAAGCAAACTTGGATACTGAGCCCCCTCTCATGATGTGGGTGGTTGCTCGAAGCACCAAGTCTCCTTTGAATCGTCTAGGGCATACTAAAGCATCATAAGCCCAAGGCATACGTCTCTTATATACTTGGAGGTTGTTTCCTGCTTAGTCCCTTCACTTGTCTGGTGCATCTAACTCCTGAGGTCGAGATTCGTGAAAAATCACACTTCGCAAAGCCATGCGAGCACAAGGCACAAGAATTTCTACCGGTAGCACGGCTTTCACCTCATAAAAAAGGAAAAAGGGGGTCATCTGAGTTCGTCTTTTTTTGGAGGTATGGTATGCCCATAGAGCCATGGGAAGCACATGAGCCCAATCCTTGTGATGATCTTCCGAACATTCTACTTAGAATCTTCAAAAGTGTCTTGTTTGTGGCCTCTGCTTGCCCATTCCCTTGAGGGTAGTAAGCAGTGGATTTATGGTGAGTAATATTATACGAGAACAGTAGGTGACCGACTTGACTATTAACAAGAGGCATTTCATTGCCCGAGAGAATAATCTTTGGTATACCAAATCGACAAATGATGAGTTCTTGAATGAAGTTGACGATGGTAGCTCCGGTTGCCCACCTAAGCGGGTTAGCTTCCACTCATTTCGTGTATAGTTCATTGTGGTGATTATCCAAATGTTGGCTTTGAAAGGTGAAGTGATGGGTTCAACTAGATCCATAGCCCAAGAATGGAAGGGCCAAGTGGTACTCAAGGCCTTCAGATCAAAGGTCGGTGAGTGAATAAGGTTTCCATGAATTTGACAAGTCTTGCATCTTTTTACATTTGCCATGGCATCTGCCTCCATAGTGGGCCAATAATAACTCACATAGAGCAAATGTTGAAATAGTTTGGCCCCCATAATGTTCAGCTACATACGCTTGCTCGTTTTTTGACCATAGCTGAATTTGTCATCTTCGTTGGAAGGGAACCCTCGATTAAGTAATCAATGTAGGGTTAACACTAATCAAGTGGAGCCTCAGTCAAGTGGAGCCTCAACAAAGTTGCAATCGGCTTTGTAAAGTGATTCTTGACATTTCAAACAGTTACCTTGGAGGTAACTAGCTTCCTTGGCCATGGTGGGCCAATAGTAACCTTGCCTCTGGAGTCTTCGATAGAGATTAATGTCTCATTCCGCAAGATTTCTTGTGAACAAGTCGCAACTTGACTCTTACCTCTTCCATGTCAACTCATCGAGCCAAGACTCCTCTAGTACCCCAATAATATAGAAACCCATGATAAGTGATGAAGTGTTTGAGCTCTTGAAGGGGCACTTGTCTTGTGGGGGTTCGAAGCTTCGTGATGATGGGAGCTCTCTAATCTTTTCGGTCTTCTTCTGGCAATATTTCATTCGTGGAGCAAGGCATTGTGCGCTTGAGGAGTTCAATCTTAGTTGGCTATTCTAAGTTCTAACACGTCTACCTTGGAGGCTAATGTGGCCAATGCATCCAAGTGGTGATTATTGGAGCGAGGTGCATGCACCACTCTTACCGTGTCAAATTTGTCGATGAGACGTTGCACAATAGTTCTATATGAAGCTAGTGCTAGTTCTTTGATGGCGTATTCTCCATTGGTCTGTTTCACCACTAATTTTGAATCGACTTTAATGCATTCGAGAGTTACCCCCAAATTGAGGGTAACCATTAGATCCAAAGTTAAAGCATCATGCTTGACTTCATTATTAGAGCATTCAAATTGCAAGTTGTAGGACAAGTTGACCTTAGTACCTTATGGAAAAGTCAGGACAATGCCAAGACCACATCCTCCAGCGATAGACAAGCCATTGAAACTAAGGCCCCTTTTCCTTCGGATGTTACTTCAAGTGCTTGCAAATCATCTTCGGGTAGTTCCTTCGAAGGTGGCTCATACTCACCGCTAGGGAAGTGAGCAAGGAGGCCCACTAAAGCTTGGCTCCTCATCGTCTTCGGAGCTCTATAGATAATTTCATACTCAACGAGAGACAAAAGCCATCTTGCCAGTCTCCCAGCTAGAGCCGGCCAAGTTAAGAGATATCAAATGGGATCACACTTGGTGATAAGGTAGATGTTGTATGCTAACAAGTAGTGACAAAGCTTTTGAGCGACAAACACTAGAGCCAAGCAATGTTGCTCCACAGGAGAGTATCTTGCTTCTGCCCATTGAATGACTAGACTAACATAATAAACTGGTCGTCAAACACTAGGGCCAAGCAATGTTGCTCCACGGGAGAGTATCTTGCTTCTTCCCATTGAATGACCCGACTAATATAATAAACTGGTCGTTCAACTCCATCAACCACTTGAGCTAATAAACCTCCAATAGATTTTGGGGTGGAGGTGATGTATAAGAGGAACGGCTTTCCGGACTGAGGTGGGATCATCGTGAGAGGCGAAGTTAATGGCAGCTTCATGGCATCAAGCGCCTTTTGGTGCTCTTTTTTCCATTCAAACTTGACTCATTTCTTCAACAAGGCACTAAAAGGTTAAGTAATATCTGCCAAGGCGAAAATAAATCTTCTTAAGTAAGATCCTCTCCCCAAGAATGTCCTTAGCTCATCGGCATTAACGAGACGAAGAGGTTGGTCGGATCTGGACCAATGCCATGGCGATGCACAACGCAACCTAAGAACTTCCCAGCTGTGACGCCAAAAGCGCATTTGAGGGGGTTCATCCGAAGGTGACAGCGCCTGCATTAATTGAACACCCTTTGGAGATCCTTGAAATGGTTGCTCTCCTCCTTAAACGTAACAACCAAATCATCAATGTAAAATTCTAGGACCATGTGTATCATATCTTCGAAGATGGCTATCATTGCTCGTTGGCACGTGGCTCTAGCATTCTTTAAACCGAATGACATCACCGTATAAATGAAGTTGCCTATTGGAGTTTGAAAGACTATCTTAAAGGCTTCTTTTGGAGCCATCTGGATCTGGTTGTAGCCGCTGAAGCCATCCATTAAAGAGAGCATATGGTGTCCAAAAGCGGACTCAATGAGTGCGTCAATCTTAGGGAAAGGGAATTCATCCTTAGGACATGATTTGTTCAAGTCTCTGAAGTTTACACAGACCTTTATTTAGCCATTCTTCTTAGCTACTTGGACTATGCTCGATGGCTAAGTGGGGTGTTGGATGGATTTAATAAATGCCGCTCCGAGCAACTTCACCACTTCATCTTTGATTTTAACCTCCGCATCTGGCTTGTAGAACCTAGTGGCTTGCTTAACAGGTCGAGCAGAGAGAAGGATGTTGAACCGGTGCATGGTTACAGAGGGGTCTAGACTTGGCATCTCATCATAAGTCCATGCAAAGACATCAAGTTATTACTTAATCAGGTTAATCAAAGCTTCTCATTGTTCCTTCGGCATGTCACGACAAATGAAAATGGGTTTTGGAGGACCCCCTACTGAGCCCAAATTGACCTCCTCCAGCTCTTGCTTTTGTGGAGGAGGCCCATCTTGGAGGCACTTAGGTGCCGGCATTATCTCTTGTAATTTGAAAGGAGGTTGAGATGAAAGAATCCCTTGCTTTTTCTTCTTCTTAGATTTCCTTGGAATGCTTTGTTCAAGTCTTGAGAGAGCATAACATGATGCACCATCGAATAACTCTAACTCAAAGAAGGCTGAAGAGAGGAACTCACATTCGAGTCGAGGGTCCGATCCAAGGAGAGCCAAAGCTGACCCCAAACACCGTCACAAACGATATACTACCTTGTCGTCGGCCCTTTTGTATTTGATTAATTGTGGAACTTTCTTCTCTAGAGCCACATTCTCTAGTTTGCTCACCGTTGACAGTGGGGTCTTGTACCATTCGCACTTCTTTTGAGAACACTCCAAAGCAATGTTATCTATGGAAATCTCTTCCCATCTAGGTATTAGTGTACTATAGAGCAGAGCAAGGGGTTTTTCTTCGCTTAAGCCGTCATAAAATATAGCATCAGCCATGTGAGCTTCATCAACTCAAAAAGGTTTTTGCGAGCCTACAATGGTTAACTACTTCGTTGTTCCATATTGCCTTCATGCATTGGTGATATGTTGAGGAGGTAGCAGCATATCTACGGAGCCATGTGTGCCCAAGCAATGCATGATAGGTTGTGTTTGCCACAATAATGTGAAATTGTGAAACTTGGTGAAAAAGTGAGCAAGCCCCATGGCGAGATCGACTCTCACGTGTCTCAAGGTCCTGTGGCTCTGATTTTCGAAGCCAGAGATACTGATGGGTTGTCTCACTATCCAAGAGTCTAGAATCCCAATTGCTCAAAATGTAGCATAAAACATAACGTTAAGAGAACCTCCCCCATCCATGAATCCGCTTTGGAGTTCCATTTGGTTGATGGAAATCGGGACGTAAAGTGGGCAGTTGTGTGGAACGAGGATTTGTCTATCTGCCTTGATAAAAGTGACGGCAAGCGAGGTGTTCTTGAATGCTCGTTGAACTAAGCCAATAGTGCCCATGCATGGTTCACCATTTTCCTCAACAACGTAAAGTATTGCCTTCGTAGCCTCAAACCTTGTTCCCTTCGAGAGCCTAAACTGGTAAAAGAACCATTTGAGCTTGGTAAAGTTCTGGAGTATGGAGGCTAGTGTAGTCTCGAAATTCATGCATGTAGAGGGGTTCAGCTCAATCACCGCACATGCCGTTGGCTCCTCATACTCTTCGTGATGGGATAACATCATGGCAACCATTATCCTTGTTGGGAGGCTGGGTATCCTTGAGGACGTCTTGAGCAAGGGCAAGCTCTCACACATCTTCATTCATCATCTTCTAAACTAGGCTTCTCAAAACTGAAGACTCTGATGTAGGGTGGCATGCTTGACAACGGTAAATACAGCATATATGTTGAGTTTGTTCTTTCTTAGCAGGCATCTTTCTTACTTCGGTTAAAATGACCTTTCAATCTTATACCCAAGCGTCTAGAAGGGTTTTAACTTCCTCAACAGACATAGGGAGAGGTTGAGATTCGCCATACTTCCTCTTCTTAGCTCAGTCATCATCTGCTCATCTCATCGACCCCTTGGCCAAATATGTCGTGGAGTGACGACGACTCGAGAATTTCCATATAGAGGGTTGGTAAGGTGGTGTCGGTGCTCGCAAAGCGGCCCACATGGTCTCGCTCAAGTTTCGAGCGGCTAAACATAGAGCTAAAAAGTCAGAAAAGTGATGGCTTACCAAATGGAACTTGAATTGCGTGTTCATTCCTTCTATGTAGATTTTCACCAAGTGATCCTCTAAGATAGGGTCTTGAACGTCTACCGCCTTCTCACGAAAACAAGGAACATAACCAAGTAAATCCTCTCCTTGTCGTTGAGTCTCCCAAATGAGGTAGACAGTAGTGAGGCGCTCTTCCACATAAAAGAACTTAACATTGAACTTCTTAACCAAGTCTTCTCAAGAGTTTATGGAGCCTGTTGGTAGGTTGGCGTACCAAGAATATACCTTGTCTTAGAGAGACTTGGAAAACTCTCTCAAAGGGAGGTTGCGGTACAAGCTGTGTACCCCCAAAGCATCAACGAATCTGACCACATGATCTTTGGAGTTTCCCCTCTTGCCATCAAAACGAATTAACTTTGTATGACGTACCCTTCAGGTTTTGGGTAGGTCAAACTGGCCAATTCCAATGGATATGGGAGACGAAGATCCATTTTCGAAGCTGGAGGAATTTGAGAACCCTCTTAAAGTAAAAATGCTCGTACGTGTTCTTTGATCTCGTCCAGGGTGAGAGTGAACCCCCGAGTGGGAATGGGGTTTAGTTGTGGGGCTAAAGCCTGAAGCTATCTCAAAGACTCCCGTGGAGGCACCTCCTACTAAAGGAAAAGGAGCCAAAGAGACTTACATAGGAGCTTTTGAAGGGGGGCCGCCTACCGTCAGAGGCGCAAAAGAAGCCATGGTGTTAGCTCCTTGGGTCTTGGGAACCCAGTTATCTTCTGAAAATTGAGGATCAACTTCGGAGCCGTCATGCTGGTGAGGTTCGCTATCGGAGCCCATGGCGATGACATAGCCAACCCATCGAGGCGACACCAAGGATGTCACCCCTCTTTGCCACACCAACATGGTATCTAACAAAAGTCGTTGAGTTTGTTGTATAGCCGCCAAGTTATTGGCCACCACACATAATGGGTCCGTAGCAAGAGGCTGACAAGTTTGCTCATCCGCTTGAGCTTCATAGTTGGCATTTTGTTTCGATACTTCTGTCAACTCTCGACCACCACCAATTTGGCTTGTGGTATTCTTCTTAGGCGTCATTGAAGTGGGTACCACTCTTCCCCAGTGGAATACAATGTAAGTGATTAGTCCGGAGACGAGGGAAATGACTAGAAAGTCTGGGAAGATGGCACGCACTTGATGACTCAGGATTGCCAGACGCAAAAGAGAAGAGAGCAGAGGCAACCCTAGAAGAGAGAGGGGAGAGGCAGTGGAGAGAGAAGCAATAGGTCAGGGAGAACGGAGGATGAACAGTAACTCTTAAAAGAGGAGAATGAGCTCCTTTATATAGAAGAGAAAGGAGACCGAACCACTAAGGGACATGTGGAGCCATTCCCTTAAAGCGCCAACCTGAACGTACCAACGAGTTAGCCAACAATGGAGGCCTCTAATACGCGACATGGCAAGAGAGTGCATGCTCTACCTATTGTCGTGTCTCAAAGAGCCATATTCCTCAGAGTGGCCAGTGTACTTGTCTTTTTGTGTTAACGCCCCTCTCTCTAAGGTTAGTTAGAGTGGAGCTACCCCGAGGGTGGGGTAAGCTAAACAACTCTGATGAGCCCTCAGCTTTAGTCTCCAAGCAAGTTCCAGAGGACCCGAGCAAGGTCTTCTAGGCCATGCTCCCAGCTTAGGTCTTTATCATAGAGTCTTACATGTGGTTAAGTATGAGGGGAGTTGTAGACTCTCTTAAGGAGCAAAAGGATTGTCTGGAGCCAACCCCTCTTGAGCAGGTGGATTTGGGTTGCATTGGAGTCAATTCCTCCTAAGCTAGTGGAATTGGTTGGGTCGAAGCTAACCCCTCGTGATCTAGTGAAAATGGGTTGGGTTAGAGCCAACCCTTCTTGGATGAACAGAGCAAAGTTAACTTGGAGATGGATGGTTATACCCACACATTTCATGTCGTATCGAGCACGTATCTGTATTCAATACATATCTGAAATGCATAAGGGCCTATTTGGAAGTATCAGTGCTTCATAAAGCCAAGTGAGGTGACACCTAGAGCCATGATATCTCGCCATATGCGAACCTGCACTCCATTTGATTGAGTTTAATGCACGTGATGCCTTATCCTTGAGCCAAGGCAATTGGAAACAATCAATAAATAGCCTTCTATGCATGCTTAACCACACTTCTATCCTGTCAAGCTAACTTGTGCCCTTTTATGTGCTTAACCCTCCATAAGCCAAGTGGTGCACTCTCTTAATACAACTTACAGGGTGGTCCAAAAATCCTAAACCACAAAACCATGGCTTAAGAGCCCCCCCAGCTTGAGGTTGCACTCATAGAATGGTCAAGTAATCCCATGGCCCCTGCACGAGTAACTTTGAGTTTTTCGGCTTGGTGACTATAGTTTAAAGTTCGTCAATTTGCCTTGTTCAAACCTTCTTCGAGTAACTAGCACCTTCACTGGAATGAGAGAGAAAACCCTGTGTTACACAGACTCTCCTATTTTATTGAAGTACCCATATCGACATGACCCGAATGACACTAGTGTGGGTGTGGGTGTGGGTCTAATTCGGCTATTTTAAAATAGTCACTTTTAATCTATACAATTATTATATGTAAACACTTCTTTTGGTGGTAAACGAAATCGGCTCACATTTTGTAACCACTTTATAACTTTTATAATTATTAAATTTTATATTTTTGTTGACATTCATTCACCAAACATTCTCTCTCGTGTCCTCTTTCCCCTTTTCCAATTAATTGGAATAAGAAACCTGAATATGAAAACTCTAGTTCTTTTTAGCAAATAAATAAAAGTTAGATTAAAATCATTGCCAATATAGTAAAATCATCGGACTCCATATTTTGGTTTGCCATCTCTCCTCCCACATTTCTATTCATTTATGGTACCTTCTCTACAAGGAGAATCTAGTTCAATCACTCCATACCTCCAATGGTGTTCTCACTCCCTTCCTTTCTCATTATCTGCAACCGCCGTAGTACTTAGCCTGCTCAACTCTAGCATTTCAATAGCCATCCCTGAAACCAGCGAGCCTCTTGGAAGGCCACCTCCAACGGCCTAGTCACCTCCAACAACACATATTTTCAATGTAGGGTTTAAATTAAAAGCAGTTATTTCCAAATTAAGGATATATCTAGGACCTTCCA
>JAULJZ010021813.1:0-15663 GCA_032270985.1 Heliamphora pulchella
GGAAAGAGAATATATATTCTTATCATTATCTTTGATATATGTAGTAATATATCACAAGGTGGCTTTTAATATAAAAAAAAACCTAAAACCCTAATCCCCACACACCAAGCCGCTGCCCCCTCTCTCTTTTAGCAAATTGATTTTTGGTTTTTGGAGACAAGTGTGAGAAGAAACCGAGGAAAAGAAGAACTCTTCGATCGGAATCGGTGCCCACACACCGTGATCGTCGTAGTACGTCCGGGACATACGTGAGAAGGTTGCGAGGTCGTCTTCAACGTATTCGGAACTTCTTGAAACTTTTCGACAAGTTTCATAAAGGTATAATGCTATTAAGATTAATATAGTTCGTTGATTTCATGAAAAACGCACATGTCGTTTTTTACGGTCACGGCGTTGGTTTAAAAAAATTTTTTGCTCCAACACTTCTGACGGCTTTGGGCGGTCATTAAACGTTTACGAATTGTGATGACCTTATCCGTGGTCTCACGTACAAGTTCGGGCCCCAACACGGCTGTCACACCAACATCGGTCCAATAAATGGGTGATCTACAAGGTCTACCATACAGTGCCTCGTTAGGCGCCATTCCAATACTCGATTGGTAACTATTGTTATAGGCGAACTCTACCAAAGGTAGATGGTCCTCCCATGATCCTTGAAAATCCAAGACACATGCTCGCAACATATCCTCGAGTATCTGGATGGTGCGTTCTGACTAGCCATCCGTCTGGGGATGAAAAGCGGTACTAAGAAGAAGCCTCGTTCCCATAGCCGACTACAAACTCTGCCAAAAACGCGACGTGAAACGAGGATCTCGATCAGAGATAATAGAAATCGGCACCCCATGGAGCCTGACGATCTCACGCACGTAGAGTCTACTAAGCTTCTCAACTGAATCTGTCAAGCGAAGCGGTAGGAAGTGTGCCGACTTGGTTAATCTGTCCACTACAACCCATATAGCATCATGCCCCTTTGGCGACCTCGGAAGGCCCGAAACAAAATCCATAGTGATATTTTCCCATTTCCACTCTGACACTGGTAACGGTTGCAACTGACCCACTGGTTTCTGATGCTCGGCTTTCACTTGTTGACAAGTGAGACAACGCAAAATGAAGAGCGCGACGTCTTTCTTCATACCTTTCCACCAAAGCTGTCTATGTATGTCATGATACATTTTTGTGCTGCCCGGATGCACTACCAATCGTGAATGATGAAACTCGTGAAGTACGTCTTTCTGAAGTGTTTCTGGCACAAAAATCCTCCCAACAAACCTCAAGCTTTGATCAGAGTGTATCGTCCACCCCTTGGTATCCTCGCCATTTAAAACTCGTTCCCGAAACATTAAACTCTCGGTGTCTGATTGCTGTGCTTCAACAACTCGATAAATAAGGGTAGGTTGAGAAATCGTAGTAAATAGAGCGACTTCCTCGTCAGTCTTTCCTAAACGAAGGTCATACTCCCCAACATCTCCAAGCATATACCACTCTCCAACTACTATCCTTGCTAACGTGCTCAAGGATTTTCGACTGAGAGCATCAGCTACCACATTCGCCTTACCCGGGTGGTATTGGAGATCAAAATCGTAATCTCCTAAGAACTCCATCCATCTTCTCTGACGCATATTCAAATATTTCTGTGAAAATAAATACTTCAAGCTTTTATGATCTGAGAATACTTCGAAGCATTCCCTGTATAGATAGTGCCTCTAAATTTTAAGAGCAAAAACCACCGCTGCAAGCTCCAAATCATGCGTAGGATAATGTTTCTCATGAACCTTCAATTGTTTTGATCCATAGGCCACCACTTTGCCTAGTTGCATTAACACGTAACCCAATCCCTCATGGGACGTATCGCAATAAACGGTATAATCGAGTCCTCTCTCTGGGATAGTCAGAATGGGTGTACTTGTTAGAAGCATCCTAGCGTTAAGAAGGCGAGCTCACAACTATCGTCCCATACAAATGTGATCCCCTTTCGTGTAAGGCGTGTTAAAGGCGCTGCAAGTTTAGAGAAATCTTTCATGAACCCACGGTAATATCCTGCTAATCCCAAGAAGCTTTGAATCTCAAACACATTTTTCGATTTTTCCCATTCCATCACTGCCTTGATTTTAGATGAATCCACTGCCACTCCTTCCTGTGAAACTACATGCCCCAGAAATTTCACTTCTGACAACCAAAATTCATACTTGTCGTACTTGGCATATAATCAATGTTCTCGCAACAACTGTAGGGCGATTCGAAGATGCTCCTCGTGCTTTTCTTCCGATGGGCAGTAGATTAAGATATCGTCCACAAACACAACCACAAAATGGTCAAGATAAGGATGAAAAATACGGTTCATAAGGTCCATAAACGTTGCCGGTGCGTTGGTCAACTCAAATGGTATAACAAAGAATTCAAAATGCCCATAACGTGTACGAAAAGCCATCTTTGGAATGTCTTCCTCCTTAACTCGTAGTTGGTGGTAACCCGATCATAAGTCAATTTTTGAGAAACAACAAGAACCTCTCAATTGATCGAACAAGTCGTCGATTCACGGCATGGGGTACTTATTTTTAACGGTCACGTGGTTCAGCTTACGATAATCTATACAAAGACGTAACGACCCATCCTTCTTCTTTACAAACAGTGTTGGGGCTCCCCAAGGTGACACACTAGGACGTATGAATCCCTTATCTAATAACTCTTGAACCTGTACCTTCAACTCCACTAACTCGGCCTGTGCAAAGCGTTATGAAGGCATAGAAATGGGGGCAGTCCTCGGGATAAGATCTATAGAAAACTCAACCTCTCGCCATGCTGGTAGCTCAAACAACTCGTTTGGAAACACGTTTGGAAACTCACAGACAACAGGAGGGAGTTCTCCCTGAATGGAACTAGTCTCACTTACAAACAGGGTAGAGAAAAGGAGGCTGAGGCTATCCCGGCCTCGAGACACAAAAGGTCTAGGTGCTAAGCCGCTATCCCGGTCACCCACAAATTAAAAGGAATCTCCTTCTGGAGTGCAAACAAACACCCGTCGCCGGTCACAATCAATGTAGGCACCAAAGATCGTCAATCCATCCATTCCTAAGATAATATCGAATGATAACATATCAATCACAATGAAATCGAATACCAAACGATGGTTGGCAATCTCCATCTCACAATCCCTACAGACGAGCCTCAACGCGGCAACCTCACCCAACGGTGTCTCGACGTATAATGCCTCATTTAACACATCTACATCAAATCCTAGTGCAGATGTGAATGTAGATGAAATTAAAGAACGTGATGCTCTAGTGTCAACAAGACCACTGGCCCAAGAATGATACACTAGAATGGTACCTCGTATGACTAAAGGGCTAGCTGCGGTATCTAGTACAGCGGGAGCCACTGATGTACTGGGCTCCACGAGGGCATACACTCGCCCTTGGTTTTCGTGATTTTGTCCTCCACTGCTCCTGGTTCCTGGTTGCTTCACTGATTGAGCTGAGGTAGCACCTCCCGCGGTTCTTGCTGACTGTGCCCCTGACTGCTACTGCGACTGACCATAACCCTGTCGTCCCTGTGATGTTTGTACTCTATGTGCTCCCCTAGTACCCTAAACATTTCCTCCCTGTGGGTAATCTCGTCGAATGTGACCCATTTGACCACATTGAAAACATAAAGGCAGAGTCCTCCCCTGAATCTGACGTTGTTGTTGTGATTGCTGTCCTTTTTGCTAACAATCCACCGAGTGATGTCTCGGTTGTCTACACGTGTAACACACCAACTCCCGACGCTCTAAACGTCCAGATGAACCCATTGACGATGTTGGTGCCGACCGTGGCTGATATTGCGATCCTGTGGGATAAGAACTCGATCCCCCTGATTTCTGTCTCTTCACTTGACACCTCTCAGACTGAGCACCGAAATTCCCTTGATGTGACTTGCTTTCCCTAATCTTGCGACTTTTTGCCATTGCATTCTCCACCCGAATAGCGGCCTCGACAACCTCGGAGTACACCCGAAAATCCAATGCAGCAATGCGATCCTTGATCGAAAGTCGAAGAACTCTTTCAAACCTCTTAGTGTGTAACTCTTCCGTCGACACCATCTCGGGTGCGAATCGTGACAAGTTCGCAAACTTAGCTTCATATTGGACCGCGGTGAGATTCCCTTGAACGAGGGAGAGAAACTCCTCCCGGTACACGTCTTTAGAAGAACCTAAAAAATACTTTTCTAAAAAGACACTGGTAAAGGCGGTCCACGTTCCATCTACGGTGGTCTTGGCAAACTTTCACCACTCTCTAGTATCCTCTCGATGTTGAAACGCTGCCAGCCTGACGCGCAACTTATCTTCCCCGATCTCTAGGATATCCAAAATTGTTATGGTTACTTCCAACCATTCAGTGGCAATTTTGGGGTCCGGCTCCCCAGAGAAAGTTGGAGGATCCAACCGTCGAAATTCTCTCATTGCTACGGAGGCTCGAGGCTCAGGAGCCCTCGCTTCAGCCCGAGTTGCCTCGGCCATTGCCCTCATTGTAGCAAGCATTTCTTGAACAACATCAACACCGCCCACATGTTCCTACGGGGCATGATCATCCCCTTCTTCCAGAACTTGGGTAAATACACGACCTCGGCCATAACCTCGGCCCCTACCACATCTCGGCATCATCTCTACGAAAAAGAAGACCAAGGAGAGGTATCAACACATGCCCATATAAATCCATCTCTCACAGATGACATCGTTCTTCAGCAAGACACCACCTCACCTAATCATCTTATTAACACATCTTATGCAACACATAACGAAGGAGACTAATTGGAATGACACATCAATTCGGCTAACTTGTTCAGATTTCTAGCTAGAACGGACGTCGGCCAAATGCCTTTGTAATTCGAACCCCAAACCAGTCGACCGACCGCCTAAGGGCCAAACTTACCATCCTAAAAATCCAACCTCCATGCCCAAATAACACATAGCATGCAAATGCTAAATCATGTTCAAGATGCTCCATACTAACACACCAGGTCATAAATGTCACACATCAATGCAACGCTCACGTAATGGATCAACCACCCCCCCCCGCCCCACGGTTCCTAGGTATTAGAACCTAGTGCTCTGATACCATTTGTAGCGCCTCTGACCCGTTTTAATAATATAAACCAAATATAAATCTGGAACCAACCCGATGTGGAAACCCTTCCTTCAGAAACTATCTCTTTGAATAACCCATTTGAGCCTCTAGACCAACTGTGAAACTTAATTCATAACAATTTTCGACAATGTAATCCAGCGGAGATTGCTCGAGCGAACACCCCACCACTCGAGCGGTGACACACCCGAGAGTTTTTGCTTAAACACTGTGGAAAAACACTTATGTCCTTGGAAACTTGATTCAAATGAATGATTTTTCTAAACCTGTTTTGAGAGGATAAAACCCAAGGAAGAAAATATGTAATTGAAAACAAAATTTTCATTCATTAGAAACCAAACATTTTTGCCAAAATCATTACCTAGAAGATCGAAACACCAGCTCAAACAAAATAATAGCGTCCTCACATGCATGCATCATATAAATGTATGACCCTAAGGTCTTATAACAGTAGTTTGGTTCAAAATTACATTAATCTAACCATTCAAAGAAGGGTTACATTTATACACTTTCATTTCTCAAAAGCTAATTATCTAAAGAAATAATGTAATCCTATTAACTTTCCCAAAAGCTATCGACCATCGGTCTTACTCCATGGCCTTCTTTCTGCTATCACCAGAAATGTTGCTAAACAACATGAGCCGAAGCTAATAGGAACAAGACTAAGATTGAATATATGCATGATATGCGAGGATGGTAATGCGAGATGCACAAATAAACTTAATCACTTTATAGTATTTGTTCCGAAATTAGTTTTCCTTGCATAACCAAGTTTCATAAAGAAAGATTGGTACTCCATGTTTTTATTTCATACTCATAGGAATATTTATCGTTTACTATTAATTCATTAATCTTACTATTCTTAATTAACCCAAGCCATTTCATCATCTTGTCATATTACCAAATTGAGGTGTCTCAGACTCAAGTTCATCACTACTCACACACTTACACATGCTTTACCAACTCATTTCGGGTTTCATCAATTCATAGTTCAGATATTAGGCACCGACACCGGACGAGCATATAGACCCATGTAGCATTACCCTCAATCCAGCCACACGAGCCCCGTGAGGTAACAATACATTCTATACCCCGACACGACTAAGGTCTATTCCCGGTCACTAGCCGGTGGGCAGAGAACCCAACTACGTCCTTTCCCGGTCATCAGCCGGCGGGCAGAGAACCCAAATATGTCCTTTTCCGGTTGCTAGCCGGCGGGCAGAGAACCCAATCTATGCAGCTTTTTAGACTTTCACCGAAGAGCAACTCGTGCCCATCCTTAAATAATTCGAAAATCAGTCCTTTTTAGCATATCATAACACAACACACGCACACGTGAGTCCAACCCAAATGGTTCCTCTCACCAACCCATTTCACTACACAATTTCATCATTCACATTTCCATTGTTCACGGCTCAAAACCGAATTAATCATCATGTGACTTCAAATTCACAAATTCATTGATTTTATTCAACACTTGACTTGATATTAAAATACATTACATGTATTCATGGAATTAAATCACGATAGGCAATAATAACCTTCAATTTAACCATTAATCATGTTAATTTCGTCATACAGCACCTTCAAACCCAAAAACCCCAATATCCATTGTTTAACCCCAAAATACAAACCCTAATTTCATATTTTTCACCCCAAATCACAAGACAAAACAATGTCAAGATAGATAATGCTAAATCCTCCATAAATTCAAGATTTAACCCTTATTATCCCCAATCTCAAACTTAAGGTTTCAAAAATCACAAATTTTAGATCATCATGTTCATAAATGAGAAAATACAACACATATCACTTAAATATTCAAAGAAGGTCTTGGATCCTACCTTTTAACGCTAGATCCGTAAGAAAAAGCCTCGAATGAGCTCCAATCACTTGGATCTCCAACCACGTGGTGAGAACAATGCCTCCAAAGCTAAGATCGAGTCCTTAACGGATGAACCACCGGGAGGAAGGCGAAGAAACCGACTCCAAGAAGCCCAAACAAGCCCCTATTACCTCTCAAACCCAAACCCTAACACTCATCCTTTGCTTTAGAGAGAGAGACATAAGAAGAAAAATAAAAAAAAGAAGGTCCACGCCCCTTTTTAAAATATCAGGTCCACGACAGTCCGCTCAAGCGGACCCCCACCGCTCAAGCGGTCCCACACCCAAAAACTCTCAGCCACCTCACCGCTTGAGCAATGTCCGTACTGCTTGTGCGGTCAACCCTGAGCTAAAATTCTCACTTACTAAGGCTGAAATTGAATCATACACGCGCAACATGTCATCCGGCTACACATTTTTTTTTTTGCAAAACTTCCACCTTTAATTATCATAAACGAACACATACAAGCTCGAGACTAAATTTTACACATGATTCTCACTCCCCAAACATCTACATAAAACATAGTAAACATGCTTTTATTAAAATTCGAAATTAGAAAAGGTCCGGGTCACTACATGAAGAATGCAGGAGCAACCTATCAGAGGGCTACTACTACTTTGCTACATGACATGATACGTAAGGAGGTCGAGGTATACATGGATGATATGATAGTAAAGTTTAAAGACCAGGATGGCCATATTGTAGCATTACAGAAATTCTTTGAAAGGATTTGGAAGTACAAGATGCGGCTCAACCTACAAAAGTGTGCCTTTGTCGTCACTGTTGGCAAGATGCTCCAGTTCATGATTACTC
The DNA here is from genome assembly GCA_032270985.1 of Heliamphora pulchella. Classification (NCBI taxonomy): domain Eukaryota; kingdom Viridiplantae; phylum Streptophyta; class Magnoliopsida; order Ericales; family Sarraceniaceae; genus Heliamphora; species Heliamphora pulchella. The sequence continues at coordinate 7,819 of JAULJZ010021813.1, forward strand.
AACGAGGCATTGAAGTCGACCCTTCTAAGATTAAGGCAATCTTGAAAATGCCTCTTCCAATGACCGAGTGAGAAGTCATGGGCTTTCTAGGTAAGATATAGTTCATCAATTAATTAATCGCAAAACTGATAACTACCTGTGAGCCACTCTTCCGTCTACTGAAGAAGGGGGTTAAATTTGAATGGGATCAGAAATGCCAAGATGCCTTCGAAACTGTACGTCTGTACTTGCTAAACCCACCTATTTTGACTCCTCCTGAGCCTGTTAGGCCACTGATCCTCTATTTGTCATGACCGATTCGACTATGGGATGTATGCTGGCACAAGAGGGAGAAACTAGAATCAAAAAAGTGGTCTACTACTTAAGAAAGAAGATGATGAGGTCGGAGATATGATACACATCACTTGAAAAGACATGTTGTGCTTTGGTTTGGGCTTTCCAAAAATTGAGGCATTACATGTTGTCTTTCACAGTGAACATAATTTTCTGGATGAACCCGTTAAAATACTTGTTTGAGAAGCCGGCATTAACAGCAAGGCTGGCCTGTTGGCTGCTATTATTATCAGAGTTTGACCTCAAATATGTCATTCGAAAATCAGTCAAAGGCAGAGCGGTAGCAGAGTTTTTAGCAGACTAACCAATTGAAGGAGATGAGGATACAGAATTCCAGTTTCCTGATGAACAGCTAATGGGAGTTAGGAATGATAGGTGGATTCTATGTTTTGATGGTGCATCTAACCAATATGGCTATATAATAAGAGTTCTTCTTGTCACTCCTGGCGATTCACATGTTCTTCTATCTCTGAAGCTCAATTTTGAAGTCACCAATAATTAAGCTGAGTATGAAGCATGCTCAGCTGGGTTGGAGGCAGCTTTAGAACTAGGGACAAAGAAGCTAGAAGTCATCGAGCGCTCGGCGTTAGTAGTCACATAGGCAAGAGGAGAATGGAAGGTTAAGGACTTAACGTTAATTCTCTACCATGATGACCTGGAAAAACTAATACCGTGCTTTGAATCAACGGTTTTCACTCATGTGCTGAGGCTCCAGAACAAGTTTGCTGATGCATTGGCCACTCTAGCATCAATGATTGACATACCACCCAAGGTCAGAATGAGGCCGTTACTAATTGAACAGAAGAGAAAGCTAGCATACGAGATGACAACCGCAATCGAGGAAAGCACTAATGAACTCCCTTAGTACTTTGACATTCAGATTTTTATTGAAAAGGGAGAATATCCAAAGTTTACTAGCAAAAAGGACAAAAGAGTAATAAGGAGATTATCTGCACAGTTTGTCATTTGCAGGGGAAGATTATACAAATGAGGGCATTTTGGAGTCAACAATAAAAAAGGGCAGGAGCTGATGAAGGAAATACATGCAGGACTCTGTGGGCCTCACATGAGTGGAAACATGTTAGCCAAGAAGATCTTACGACATGGATATTTTGGATGACAATGGAGACAGACTGTATACAGTTCGTGCAAAGGTGCCATAAGTGTCAGATTCATGCAAACCTTATGCACGTTTTCCCATCTCAACTGTATAGCCTGACGTTGCTACAGCCGTTCTCAGTGTGGGGCATTGATGTGATTGGCAGGGTAACACCAAAGGCATCAAATGGGCACGAATTCATTTTAGTGGCCGTTAATTATTTTACCAAGTGGGTGGAAACAACCTCCTACTTGGTACTGAAAGCCTCTCATGTTGCCAAGTTCATCAAGCAGAACATCATTTGCCGATACGGGGTCCCTCATGAGGTTATTTTGAATAACGATTCGCACTTCCAAGGTGAGGTCTCGGATCTCTTCAAAGAATATTGGATAATAGCCCACAAATTATCACCATATCGACCACAGACCAATGGAGCAGTCGAGGAAGCAAATAAGAACGTCAAAAAGATTCTGCAAAAGATGATCAACTCACATAAGGATTGGCCATAACACTTACCATTTGCACTCTGGGGGTACAAGACGTCGATTAGAGCTTCAACGGGAACCATGCCATATTTTTTAGTGTACGGGATGGAAGCTGTGCTTCCCATTAAGGTGAGAATCCCTTCACTAAGAGTAATGGCCGAGGCTAGAATTCTAGAAGCAGAATGGCAAAGGAATCAGATGGAAAAGCTCATTTTATTTGATGAAAGAATGCTGCAGGCTCTATTTCATATACAAGGGTACCAAAGGAGGATAGCTCGAGCATTCAACAAGAAGGTTAAGACCCGGGATCTCAGAGAAGGAGATCTAATTCTTAAGAAAATCAGAGCTTCCATCTTTAACTCAAGGGGCAAGTTCAAGCCAAACTGGTCCGGGCCGTTTTTTTATCAAAACCATCATGGACGATGATGCAATTATCATCATGGATTTGGATGGCAATGTCTTCTCCACTCCAGTCAACCTTGACCAGCTCAAAAAGTACTATCGATAAGAGAAAAATAAAGATAAAATAAAAACTCGCTGAGTTAAAAATCGAAAAGGCAACCTAGGCAAAAGTTAGAGCAGCCCGCAAAGCCAAAAACTCGAAAAGACGATCTTGGCAAAAGTTAGGGCATCATAAAAGGAGAGTTAATACCCGAGAGTAAACCGAGCTCAAACTACGTTAAAGCCTGATCTATTTTCTTGGGATACGTAGGTAGCTTCTTTTAAGAAGTCTGGCCACACTCTTTTTTTTAACCATTTTTTTTAATCCAAGTAAGATCAATGTAAACTTATCTTTGGGTTTTGATAATAAAGTCATTTAATTGAAACAATCAAAAAACTTTGAATTACTTTGAACATTTTCAACATAAATGTGGTTTGTTTCGGCATTGGGTACAAAGTTTTGAAAACAAAGGTGGGCACGCAAGTCCCAAACTTTAAAAAATAAAATAAAGAAAGTTATGAAATCTTTAAAACAAAGCAGGATGCCTCAAATCTTTCTCCTCTTTGTTGCCTGTTTCTCTTCTTCTTTGTCTCTCTTCTCCCTATCTTGCACCGACCGTGTCATGTACTCGTCAGAAATCTCGGGGCACTACAACTCCTGCACCTCCATTTGTGATCAAGATAGCTAAGCCACCTAATATAATGCTAGAAACGGGGTCCACGGTAAAGATGAAAATAAATGACCTCAGACACCGTGGAAGATAATCTGGCTCCAACCAAACTGTCGCATGATCCGATGTGGGTAGTAGAAGGTGGACAGTCGTAAGCCGATCAACAAAATGCCAGAGTAATCCATAGTGGTCAAGGTCATGGTAGGGATCCGCCACCAAGAACACAACCAAGTGATGTCTAGGCCTGTTAAGAAAGAGAGATATTGTCTCCAAGCTGCCTTAGTACTGCATATATAATAATAGGGGCAGTAGAGGAGAGCCGCAGTACTGTACCTATATGTGGGAGGTTTCTTCATAAGATTTACCTTCTCCATCAATCAGATCCGCAAAAAGAAAAGAGAAAGCAGTAAAAGAAAAGTTATGCAAAGAAATAAAGCAAATTGAAAGGGAGTCCCAGATGACCAATGAGGATTACGAGATGGACGGAGGATATGATGATAAGCCCTTGGAACCCAAGCCTGAACTAGATGAAGAGGTAGAAGGGGACTAGTCGGGGAGCTGAGAGGGCGACTTTGGAGGACATCAAAGTATATGACAAAATTATTAAGGTTGGTATACTGAAAACTATATTTTTAGTATTTACTTTTATTTTAATAAAATTAATTTTTCATTTTATGATAATCTTTATGAGTAATGTATGCATATCATTTCTTTGTTATACATGGATGTCCAATATTTTGTATAGTATTTAATCTGGTGTGTAGAGTACAGTTTACACATAGAAGATCAAATTTTAGGTTCTTACATAATATAAATTTTATGTTCACGGTTTATATGGAAATGGACATACCATCGATACGACTGTGGCACAAAATTTTAGTATGCCTGTCTTGGTTACGAAAAATAAATAATAGTGTCGTCTATTGTTCCGACTCTCTGTGCCAGTACACTTGGTGTGTATTGAACGAGACATTTGGGATAATTAATTTTATACTGACTATATAAATTAATTCACACCCTAAGGTTATTATGAATAGTGTTTATTCTCTTAATCCTTATCATAATTATTGATTTGTGTATATTTAATATTCGTTGTTTTGATTCATTAGAGGATGCGATCTTATATTGGTCTATATTCTCGGTGAATTGGATAGCGGTATTATTTATATGAAAAATATTAATTATTGACAGAATCTATGTCCCGAAAGATCGGGATTAATGATACCCCCTTAAGGAAGCTTATAAGTTTTGATCGGGCCAAACCCTACAGGTGAATTTGATTATCCGACGATCAAATAAGTTAAGCGAAAGGGCTTAAAAAATATCAAGATGTCGATTAAAATTAAATTGTCAGTAATTAAATTTAATTGGCGGGTATCGAGAATCTTAACGTGGGAAGAAATAGTAAACATTTAATAACAGGAGATCAATGCAAGAAGATCTTGATATTATGGGTCAAAGTGCAATTATAGTTCTTTAGTGGTGTAAACTGTAATTCAGTATTTTATAGAAATTGCAGAAACCGCTGCGTCTTTCCATAATTACAGAAACTGCTGGTAGATATCTGTGTTCCACTAGAAGTCTTACTCATAATTACTCCCTAGTTCTCTGCTGTAACCCTATATATATGCGGGTAGGCTGAACAAGTTTTATAATCATATATCATAATTTTTCTTTCAAGACTAAATATATCTGGGTTCTGCCGGTACGAGTTTTCAATAGTCTGTAGACCACACTACGTTCGAGGATTGCATAAGGGAATACAGTAGAAGATCTGACAAGAGCTTCGACTCGGAATCAAATCGTAGTTGAAGAATCGATCGACAAAAGGTATTCTTCTAAATTAACTTTGGTTACACGAATTTTTATTTTGGTCGTTCATCGTCAAAAGTTTTGTTTGGAGCCAGTTTTGGCGTTTGCCCGTCCTGTTAATTTTTTACTGAAAATCGTTCACAAAAACAATAATCTTTGCAGTTTTGCCTCCAACAATTGGTATCAGAACCGTTTTATTTTTTGTTTTCGGTTATCGGGACCGTGTAGATTTATTTTTTGTTTTCGGTTATCGGGACCGTGTAGATTTAGAACTGTTGCTAACTTTATTTTGCTGGTGTTCTAATCCCGATTTTATAATCATCATTTATTTTCATCTTTGATTGAATGCGTAAGTGATGATTAATTTTTTTTAATCACAGGGGTTGACCGTGTTAGATTAATTTTTTTTAGATCGAATGTGAGCTTACGGGACATAGGTTTCGTTGTAAAATATTTTATGTTCTTTAATTTTTTTTTTTTAGTTTATTAGAAAAAAAATAAGAACATATATGGAAGAACGAAGGCGGTGGCAACCGGCGGTGGTTGGCGGAGGCAATCGGCGATGGTTCTGGCGATTTTAGCCCTAATTTTTTATTGCTTTGCAAATTTTTTTTCTCTCCAGAATTTTTCTAGATAAAAAAAAAACCTGTTTCGGCGCAAAAGCCAAAAACAGCAGTCGATTCCCAAATAGTGCAGTATTTTTTTGGTACAAAGCAGCGTTTTTTTCCATACATAGAAGCTGGTTCCCAAGCAAACCAGCAGAGCCAAATGCAGTCTTAAGCCGCTACAAACTGTTTCCATTTCATGCGGCTAAAGCAAGAGTAGCGCCGGATTCCTAACACGCAACATCAATTTTCCGAATGGCAAACTATTTCAGTGGTTTTTTGAGAAACCAACAGTATCCAAACACATCAACAATTGTGTCAAAAACTGCATCAATTTCAGTCCAAAACAGCGGTTTTAGTTCCAAATTGGTGGCGCAAAAACAGTGCAAGTGCAGCGGTTTGAAGCTTGAAAAAACGCAGCAGGTTTGCCAAATGCAGCCTAAGGCTGTGGTTTCTTTGAACTCCCAACGCAGCAGTTTCCCAACACGGCACTGATTTCAAACAGTGGCGCAGCAGGCGTAGAGTTTCCATGCAAAAATAGAATTTTTTTTGGTGCCAAACGCTGCCTAAAGCGCAAACAGAAGGCTGAGGTGGCACTAGTTTCTGAAAAAGCAAAAGAGCCGCCGGTTTCCAAACAAAAGCAAGCTTGCAATTTCCTAACATTGTGGCCCAAACAGAGCGCAATTCCCAAGCAACAGCGCAAACAACACCAGGTTGTTTCGGCTTTCAGGAGCTGTTTGCCGGCTTTGGCTTACAATGGTTGAGTTTTACAAGAGTTCTGTAAACTATAGGATTAAATCATTGAACCTTATCTTCAAAACATGAGACTAAAACTCTTTAGAGTTTTAATTCGATCATAAAATCGGGATATATTTATCTTACATTTAATTTTTTTATTAACTCCGTGGATGTTAAATAAAAATTTTATTTATTCTATTAATTTAATTAATTTTAAATTTTAATTTTAATTAAAATATTTTGTAATAAAAAATAAAATTAAGTTTTTTTTAATAATTAATTTTAATTAAATGACAAAACTTTAGATATTTTATTTTTTACAAAATATCACGTTTAAAATGATTTTTTTTAAAATCAAATATCTTGAAAAACGTGAAAATTAATTTTAAATTTTGTATTAATTAAATAAAAAATATTTAATCAAAATAAATTATTATTTTTCAAAAAATATGGGACGATAAATAAAATAAATAAATGCCATTAATCACTACCTTAGATGAAAAGTTAAAGAAAAAATTGTGTATTTGTTAAATTTTATTTGTTACACATTTAAACACAAAAAGATAGTTTGATAAACCAGAATCTTTGGAATCGTGTACACGGAAAAATGTTTGATTCTTTCAGATTGTGTGACTTTCGAAATTAATAAATTTATTTAATTAAACAAATTTTTATAACCCTAAAAAATATTTTAAAAATCTAAGTGGGTGAGAATTTATTCACAGATAAATCCCGCGGTCTCGATCACCAGTTTGTAGGCGATGCAATTAAACCCTGTGTGTCTGTAGTAAGGCCTTCCTCCCCATCAAATAGATTAATTGTAGTATCGCCAGTACAAATCTTCTTTAGGGATAATTCTGAATAATTATTAGTGTGGATCACTTCTCCATCTGAAGGGTTCATTGCAAAGCGATTAATTTGAGATTTGGTGATGGTTAGCACTTAGCTGTATATAATAGTATCCTCTTCATCTGAGTCACTGCTATTATATGCTGGACCGAAACTATGTCAGTTATTTAATTTTACTTGGTATGGTCAGTTGCCTAGATAGTAAAATTAAAATGAATTGGCCTATCTGGTCTCATGATGGATAGTAGACGTCCACCTATCGTGGCATGCTATTCTCAGGTCACTAGGCTGCTGGCGAATTAATTTTAAAATGATAGAAGGAACCAAATTAAAATGAATTCAAAGTTTTTCTCATCATAATTCACAGTATTTTAATTATGTGATTCTCAGGATTAAAATGGTTTTCAACCCACTTGCTTTAATATTCAAAGAAAACATACTAACATGACTGAATTTTGTTAACTGGAAATGTAACTTTGATATAACTTTAACCACAAATGGTATTCCTTCAATACTAGAAAATGTGTTTGTTCCTGAACAAGGTTCTTTCTCTAGGCCGAAAGGTATGAAAAAAAAGGTTCAGAAACAGGGAGACACGATTTCCATGGTAGTTAGTAGACCACGGACTGGTGTGAAAAAGCCGAAAGCCAGATGTTTTCACTGCAACCAGACCCGGCACGGGAAAAAGCTATGTCCAGTATTTCTCAGAAGGCAGAACAAATATGGTAATTTTTATTCACTGGTTGTGGAAACATGTTTAGCGGTGTTATCTATCGGTACCTAGTGTGTAGATACGGGAGCCACTAATCATG
>JAULJZ010021834.1:0-38540 GCA_032270985.1 Heliamphora pulchella
CATGGAGGAAATCTCAACCATTGACGACTCAAAATACTGTACATTATCTGAACACAATTAATCAATCACTTCGGGATTAAGCGTTTGTGCAATACATGATAATACGGGATGTGGATCAAATTTATATAGTTAGTATAGAATCGATCATCCCGTTGATCCCGCTCAATATACTCCAAGTGTATTAACACATCGAACTCGAACATCGAATTTCCAAAACCTGAATTCGATCCGTTCAACCTAGCCAAGACCAGCTACTATAATGATGTATTACAATCGTAAAAATGGAATGTCTGGGTCCATTGCGATTGTAAGCCTACCTGTATAATCTATCAGAACCTTTGACCCGATCTTCCGTGCAGCACGCACCGAGTCAAATACTGGACGGAATATACAGACTATGCATTCATACATCACAAATATAAATATGAAATCATAAATACAAAACCATCTCAAATTGTTTCTTATTAATATGCCATGGATCTAGAATAAAATACATAAAAAAACATGACTTTTCAGTATACATTCCCAACATGGAGTACTAGCCGTGTGTTGGTAGTAGCATTTTAGTCGACTGAGGGGGTGAATCTAGTCGACTAGATGTTCTAGGTAGGGGTTCAGTCGACTAAGGTTGGGTGTTCAGTCGACTGAACCGAGGTAGTGCTGAGTTTTTGGGTTTTCTAGTAGCTTTTTAGTCGACTGACTTGGTGGGTTCAGTCGATTGACTTTCAGTACGGGGCTGAGCCTATAAATATCAACCTTTATGTTAGATATTTTCAAAACCTAGCTTTTTGAGTAAGTTTCCCTTTTCTCCACCTTCTCTCTAGACTTTTGAGGGGCCAAGACTTGGTTCTTAACGATCAGTTAGTGGATCTTTGCTATCTACGCTGTAGGCTTCGAATCCATCTGGATGAATTCTCGTTCTGACGAGGTTTGATTTTTGAGACTTCGAGTTTTGACTCATCGAAGTAGGATCCTAGACTATTTTGTCTTCAAAGGGTGCTACGTGCGGTTATACGCTTTTTTACCGATTGAAAATGCTTTAAATGCTGTGTTTTATGTATAAACCATGTTTATTCGGATAAAAAACATGTATTGTGCTTTTCTTGGTTTATTACATGTTGTGACATGTTATGGGTTTGACGAGAGGAACCGATTTGTAACGGTTGGACTCCGGTTATGACATGGGTTTGGCGAGAAGAACCTTTGGGATTGGACTCGTGCGTGTGTGTTTTGATGTAAAATCGAAAGGACTAATTTTGGGATCCAAGGATCAAGCAAGTCTAGGCATGAGTTGCTCCACGTTGAAAGGCTAAAAACTGCGCAGATTGGGTTTCTCTGTCCACCGGCTAGTGAACCAGGAAAGAAAGAAAGTCGTGTCGGGGTATAGAAGGTTTTGTTACTTCCTAGGGCCTGTGTGGCTAGGTTGATGGTAACTCTACTTGGGTCTATATGCTCATCCGGTGTTGGTGTCTATGTTTATAAACCACGAGTTGGTAGAATCACGCAAACGCGTTGATGACGAGTGTGTGCGTGCGTGCGTGCATGTTTTCTAGACTATGTGATCCGAGTGGAAAATAACATTTTGTTACTATTTTCGTTAATTGTTAAATGTTATTTACATTGTTGAAACGCTTGGTTTTGAGGATAAAAAATCGTTTTGAGACTCATGTGGTTGAGTCAACTTATGATACGTGATTGCATATCCTGCTTTACTGCATCATAGTATGTTTTCATTGGGTTTCGACTCACGTAGTGGAGTTTGTTAAAACCTTTTTCAAGTGTTGATGATCACGTGGAGATGATCTAGATGTACCCGTGGTGACGGAAGACTTGTATAGTTTTTTCCTTTTGTTATGAGACATGTATTCCTACATGTGTTGCCTGTTTCTGAAGGCGTGTTTTATAAGTCTTGAGGTGATATGTTATGCATGTATGGAAAGGTTGTACTGCGAGATGAACCTTGGGTACTCTTTTAAATTCCAAATGCAGTATTTTGGTTGTTTATTTTGCAAGTGAAATCCCATATTTTGTTAAAATAGTGTTTTGGAATTAATCACGGCGATCTTAGATACTCTGGAGATTGAGGAAGATGTACTGCGTGTTAAGTTGGCGGCGTTCCAACTAAGGGAGGATGCGAGGGAGTGATGGAAGTTTGCCAAAACCACGATGGATGGCACGTGGGCCACTTTTACTAGGGCCCTTCTTAGAAAAGTACTTCCCGGGTTCTTTGAGAGATACATATTGGGAGGAGTTTCTCTCCCTTGTTCAGGGGAACCTTACCGTGGTCTAGTATGAGGTCAAGTTCGTGAATCTATCGCTGTTTGCATCTGAGATGGTGTCAACAATCTGCTATATCCAAGTACTAAATACAACATCTGCTTTGCCGTTGTATACAAAGCATAGCAGTGCTATATCCAAGTATAAATTATATTTGCTATAATTTGTATACATGAGTTTAAGGTTACATCTACTTTTCCTGTTTCTGAACCTTTTTTTTCTTTATGCCTTTCGCCCTAGAGAAAGAACCTTTTTCAGAAGCAAGCACATTTCCTAGTATTGAAGGAATATCATTTGTAGTTAAAGTTATATCCAAGTTACTTTTTCAGTCAACAAAATTTGGTCTCGTAAGTTTGTTTTTTTTTTTAGTATTAAAGCGAGTGGGTTTAAAGCCATTTTAATCCTGAGAATCACATAATTAAAATACCGTTAATTATGACAAGCAAAATTTTGAATTTATTTTAATTTGGTTCTCTACCATTTTAAAAATAATTCGCCAGCAGTCTGGTAACCTGAGAATAGCATGCCACGATGGGTGGATGTCTACTATCTATCATAAGACCACACAGGCTAATTCCTTTTAATTTTACTATCTAGGCAACTGACCATGCCAAGTAAATTTAAATAGCTGACATAGTTTCGATCCAGTATATAATAGTAGTGACGCAGATGGAGAGGATACTATAATGTACAGCTAAGTGTTAACCATTACCTAATCCCAAATCAATCGCTTCGCAATGAACCCTTCAGATGAAAAAGTGATCCACACTAACAATTATCCAAAATTATCCCTAAAGGAGATTTGTACTGCGGATACCGCAATTAATCTGTCTGATGGGGAGGAAGGCCTTACTGTCAACGCACAGAGTTTTATTGCATCGCTTACAAACTGGTGATGGAGACCGCATAATTTATCTATGAATAAGTTCTCTTTTCCATTTAGATTTTTAAAACATTTTTTAGGGTTGTAAAAATTCTTTTAATTAAAATAAATTTATTAATTTTGAAAGTCACATGATCTGAAAGAATCAAATATCTTTCTGTGTACACAATTCTAAATATTCTAGTTTATCAAACCATCTTTCCGTGTTTAAATGTGTAACAAATAAAATTTAATAAATGCACAGTTTTTTCTTTAACTTTTCAGCTAAGGTAGTGATTAAAGCCATTTATTTATTTTATTTATCGTTCCACATTTTTCAAAAAATAATAATTTATTTCGATTAAATAATTTTTTATTTAATTAATTCAAAATTCTGAATTAATTTTCACGTTTTTTAAAGATATCTGATTTTAAAAAAATCATCTTAAACGTGATATTTTGTTAAAAAAAAATAAAATATCTAAAATTTTTCTATTTAATTAAAATTAATTCATTAAAAAAACTTAATTTTATTTTTTTGTTACAAAATATTTTAATTGAAATCGAATATTCAAATTAATTAAATTAACAGAATAAATAAAACTAATATATATCATCCACGCAGTTAATAAAAAATTAAATGCAAGATATAAAATAAAATCTTGATTTTATAATCGAATTAAAACTCTACAGAGTTTTAGTCTCCTATTCTGAATAAGTTTCTTGTATCCTGATTGCATCAAGATATCTTGATTCTATCCTGTTGCTTATAGAACTCCTATAAGACTCAACCACTACAAGCCAAAACATATTGAAACTAAAACACCAAGCTTCACGTCGCTGCACTGCTGTTTGCTGAATTTTAGCACTGAAATAGTGTTGGTTGGAATTGCGCCACTGTTTGGAATTTAGCCGCTGCTAGGTTTTACCAAAACAGTGTTTGGAAAAAACACTGGTGCAAGCTGTTTTTGATAAATTGCGCCACAGTGTTCGTCTTGGAAACTACTGCTCTTGGCACTGTTTTTGGCTGCTCCACTGTTTCGGAAAAAAGAAAAACTCCTTTTTTTCTTTTTTCTCTTTCTTCCTGTTGCAAGATCACTGTAGTCGCATCCACTGAATGCTGATTGGGACGCCTGGAATTGTTTGCTGCGGTTTGGAAAGCATCCATTGATGTGTTTTTTTTTTAAAAAAAAACCAAAAAATATATATATACAAGAACTAGAAACCGAAAAATAATAATTTTTACATTAATTCTATACCTTCGTATAATTCATAATCAATCAAAAAAAAAATTAATTTATCACAGTCAACCCCCGTGAAAAAAAAATAATCATCATCTACGCATTCAATCAAATATGAAAATAAATTATGATCATAAAATTGGGATTAAAATGCTTGCAAAACAAAGTTAGCAATAGTTCTAAAACTACCCGACCTCGATAACTGTAAACAAAAACAAAACGACTCTGATACCAATTGTTGGAAGTAAAACTGCCAAGATCATTGTTTTTTGCAAATGATTTTCGGCAAAAAATTAACTGGACGGACAAACGCCGAAATGGGCTCCAGATAAAACTTTTGACGACTAACGATAAAAAAAAAAACCCATGCAACCAAAGTTAATTTAGAAGAATATCTTTTGTCGATCGATTCTTTAACTACAATTTGATTCCGAGTTGAAACTCTTGTCAGATCTTCTACTGTATTTTCTTATACGATCCTCGAACGTAGTGTAGGCTACGGACTATCGAGAACTCATATCGGTAAAACCCAGATATCTTTAATCTTCAAAGACAAAAATATGATATATGATATGATCCAAAACTGGTTCAACCTACCCACATATATATAGGGCTATAGCAGGGACCTGGGAAGTAATTATGAGTAAAACTTCCAGTGGAACACAGACAACTACTAGTGGTTTCTGCAATTATGGAAAGACGCAGCGATTTCTACAATTTCTATAAAACACTGAATTATAGTTCACACCACTCGGTTTCATTTCTTTTTTGTTATATATATATATATATATATATATATATATATATATATATTCGATGTGTTAGATTTTACTCCATTATAGTTGAACAGCATGTTATACGTGTTTTTATCGTTAAATGTTTGTTATGTTGTTTGTCTTTTAACGTTCTCGGTTAGTCTTAAAGTTTTCCTGAACCTGGAGTACATGCCGTGTGTTAGCAGTAGCATTTCAGTCGACTGAGGGGGTGAATCCAATGTATTGGATGTTCTGGGTAGGGGTTCAGTCGCTGAGGTTGGGAGTTTAGTTGGCTGAACCGAGGCGGTGTTGAGTTTTTGGGTTTTCTAGTAGCTTTTTAGTCGATTGACTTGGTGGGTTCAGTCGACTGAGTTCTTGTACGGGGCTGAGCCTATAAATATCAACCTTATGTTAGATATTTTCAAAACCTAGCTTCTTGAGTAAGTTTCCCTTTTCTCGACCTTCTCTCTAGACTTTTGAGAACCCGAGGCTTGGTTTTCGACGATTAGTTAATGGATCCATGCTATTTACGCTGTAGGCTTCGCATCCATCCGGATGGATTCTCATTCCGACGAGGTTCGATTTTTGAGATTTTGAGTTTTGACTCATCAAGGTAGGATCCTAGATTATGTTGCCTTTAAAGGGTGCCACGTGCAGCTATACGCTTTTTTACCCGTTGAAAATGCTTTAAATGCTGTGTTTTATGTATAAACCATGTTTATTTGGATAAAAAGCATGTATTGCGCTTTTCTTGGTTTATTACATGTTGTGACATGTTATGGGTTTGACGAGAGGAATCGGTTTGTAACGGTTGGACTTGGGTTATGATATGGGTTTGGTAAGAGGAATCTTTGGGGGTGGACTCGTACTTGTGTATTTTGATGTAAAATCAAAAGGACCGATTTTGGGATCCAAGGATTGAGCAAGTCTGGGCAGAAGTTGCTCCACGGTGAAAGGCCGAAAACTATGCGATTGGGTTTCTATGCCCACTGGCTAGTGAACCGGGAAAGAAAATTAGTCGTGTCGGGATATAGAAGGTTCCGTTACTTCCTGGGGTCTGTGTGGCCAGGTTGATGGTAACTCTACTTGAGTCTATATACTCGTCCGGCGTCAGTGTCTATGTTTATAAACCATGAGTTGGTAGAACCACGCGAACGCGTTGATGACGAGTGTATGCGTGTTTTCTCGGCTGTGTGATCCGATTGGAAAATAACATTTTGTTACTGTTTTCGTTAACTGTTAAATGTTATTTGCATTATTGAAATGCTTGGTTTTGAAAATGAAAAATTATTTTGAGACTCATGTGGTTGAGTCAACTTATATTATGTGATTGCATATCCTGCTTTACTGCATCATAGTCTGTTTTTATTGGGTTTCGACTGACGTAGTGGGATTTGTTAAAAGCTTTTTCAAGTGTTGATGATCACGTGGAGATGATCTAGATGTGCCCGTGGTGGCGGGAGACTTGTATAGTTTTTCCCTTTTGTTATGAGACATGTATTCCTGCATGTGTTGCCTGTTTCTAAAGACGTGTTTTGTAAGTATTGAAGCGATATATACTGCATTTATGAAAAGGTTGTACTGAGAGATGAACCTTGAGTACTCTTTTAAATTCCAAATGTAGTATTTTGGTTGTTTGCTTTGCAAGTAAAATCCCATATTTTGTTAGAATGGTGTTTTGGTGGACTTTTTATGTGATCTTAGATTTTGGTGCATGACAATTATTATATATATATATATATATATATATATATATAAATGTGTATATTTTTTTATAATTATTATTTTTAAATGCGTATTCTCGTATTTAATTTGTAATGGTCGAAACCGAAATTTATTGTTATTATTTATTCGTTTAATCTAATTAATCACATGTTTTAATTGTTATTTTTATTTTTTTATTATTATTTTTTAAACCTACTTCTCACCTGAGGCAATCACCATTTGCAGCAACTAGTTTATATATACAATGAACAAACAAACGAAACTCCATTGAATTAGCTTTTAAAAATCCACCGGTTTGCCACTTTAATTCATCGGTTACTCTATACTACATATTATTAATATTTAGAATAAATCTTGTATTTATATTAAATATAATTATATAAATAAATCTTCTATTTATTATAAATCTTGTATTATTTCTATTATAATTAAATGAATATTATTATAGTTATATATATAATCATATATATGTATATAATCATATATATTGTAAGTCTCCTTTTGTGTCTATAAGATCAGGATGCCTCGTATTATTGATTGTTTACTTGTTGTTAATTATATATTATGGTTAGAATTATCAAATCATTTTTCAATCTAATCTCTGGTGATCAATTGTAGGATCACACTTTAAAAAAAATTTAAAAAACTTTAGTGACTTACTTTGATACCAATTGAAAAACCCCGTTTGTAAACTGATTTACATTAATAGATTTATCTAAAGAAGCCAAACCCCCCAAAACAATTAAACAATCACACAAGCTAGCAAAAATAATTAAACTAAACCACGGAAGAGACAAGGCAACTTTTACGTAGAAAATCCCAAATTGGATAAAACTATGAGACCAATCCTGGTCTAGAAAGATCAAACGCTATTAAAACATTGGTTACAAGAAATTTCACAAACCCTCGTTGAATCCATAACTTAAGGTAGTAAATCTATCATTGCCAAATTCACGTACACCAATTATGTACTTGACTGTTGTTGGAATCCACAACCAAACTTCATATGCTGATGGAATCCACCACCAGACTTCGAATGCTTGAGAATCCACTTAAAAGACTCCACGAACTCGCAAGAACGTTAAATGTTTGATTACTTGATGACTGACTTAACTGTGCGGAAGTTAACTGATCATCAAGTGAGTTGTTGACTGACTTGGGAGTAACCAACTTGAGAAGCTCCTTGACGGCTAGGGTCTGATCAATATCATAAGGAGGCAACAATGATGAAGCCTTAGCTGCCTATTTATAATAGCTTTCCAAAAACCCTAGCTAAAAGTTGTAATTAAAAACTGTTCTCGCCGCAGATCGTTCGAGCGGTGAACCCTGGTGTCACAGTATTTTGTTGTAGAGCCTGAGATACCGAGAGGTTCAATTGACTGCTCGATAGACCTGTAGAGCCTAAGATACCGAGAGGTTCAATTGACCTCTCGATCGACGACTCGAGAGGTCTGTCGAGCAGTCTGACACCGCGGGTAGCTTTTTGATGTTTTTTACTCATTTTTCGCTATGCTGCAATATTAAACTATAACTCCAATAGAACGAGTGTCAAAATATCAACGAATAAAATATAAATAATTTTTCACAAATTTTCCAAAAATATAAAAGAACGAAATAGAATTAAACTTAATGCTTAAATTCCTAACAAACCCTACTGACCTATCCTTAACACACATAATTACAACAATATGCATATAGAAAGATAAGAAGATATAATCATAACTAATGTATATAAATTCATACGTTTTCTTTGCTCAGATTTCCAAAAGTTAAACATTGTTCAAGAGAGTAGTTTTTTCCTGGGTCTCACCAGAGAATCCACTCCACACTCATTGCTGCATAGCACAACAGGCACTCACCTCCATGGTACCATTACGTTCCCATGCACCCATGTTCTCATACACCTTATCTCCACTACATCATCTTTCCCGTCTAGTACTAAATGTACTCGGCTAAGTGCCGTGATGCACGGTTTACTGTTGTCACTCTCCCCGTCCCATACTACTTGTATGCGACTGAATGTCGTGAGATGAATTGAGACAAGGCATGACTCAAGGCATAGTACAGACAAAGACGTACATGGACCCTTCCTCAACATGACTCCACCACACACTACCTAAATCAACAGTTAGGATCACAACATGAATTTCACCATAATTTTTATATCATTATGTGAAAGACCCATCCCACGTTTGTTTCTATGTTGTCATAATGTGCACTCACCTCCTTGATACCATTACATTCTCATCCACTAAGCTCTCGTATGCCCGGCCCCGAATCCCCACGGCACACGTAAGATGATCGATTTATCGCCACGACACACATAAGACGACATTAAAAAAGGCATGGATCAAGACATAGCATGGCTTAAGACGTCAATGGACCCTTCCTCATCAACACAGCATAGTATAAAACCCATCCCATATCAAACCCAAGTTCATTTCAAAGGAAAAAATTGTTTAAAGTTCATGGTTTGGTTCTCTATACGTATTCTTGGTCAACTAATCATGTTATCAACACATGGTGTCTAACAACTCTTAAATATGCTTTACATACTATAAAAACATTAGCAAGTCTCATGCATGGCAAGTTGTAGGCATAACACAACAATTCAATAACCTAGGCTTCGCTATTTATTAATACGAAAATGTCACGGCCCAAACATCTGGGTCACGCGAAAGTCTACCTAAACACCCATTTAAGAAAATATGTTTCACAGTTGATAATCAAAATACAACATTTGGATAAAAGATTTTCCAAGTTCAACTCTCATAAATAGAAAACATGCATTCTCATATATGAATAAGCATATCGCCAAAAGGCTTACAAAACCAACCTAAACAGGCATCACATGTGTAAGTACATGTCTCAAAAAGAGAAAACTACAGCAAGTCTTCCATCACCTCTGCACTAGGTTAACTCCACATGCTCACCTGAAAAAGATTTTACAGCAAAAATCCCACCACGTGAGCCAAAGCCCAATAGAAAATAGACTATAAACTGTAATACAGGTCATGCAATCATATGGTGGGAGCGAACTCGACCACAAAAGCTCAAAACAGGTTTTCCTCACAAAATCATCAGTTTTTCATCCTTGAAACTATGCATATAACCTGACAGATATCATGCCACAATTAAGAAAAAGCAGTAAAACAAAGCATTCTCCACTTAGGACATACAGCCAAAGAGATACGATAAAATGCAATCCTATATACCGACTCTGTCAACTCAAGACAAATGCAATAACTATAGACTCTCATCCATTACCCTAAGCCCACGGGCTTGATAACGACAAGTTCTATATTGAGTCACAACAACGTAACTGCTCAATTTATGGGTCAAGCCCGAGGGTCTAGAGCACCCACCAATCACTCAATTTACGGGATTCAACCCGAAGGTACAGAGCACTTATTGCTTAATTTACGGGACCTGAGCCCAAGGGTACAAAGCACCCAATCACTCAATTTACGGAGACTAACCCGAAGGTACAGAGCACCTACACTGCGCACGTTTTTGGACTTACACCGAGGAGTAATGGAAGCCCAACTCAACCAAACCCACTATCACGGTACATCTATGGATAAGCATTTCAAAACCAACCCACAAATAGATACATAACACATAAAGGGATCCAATCCATGAACCCTGGAGATCAAACAAAACATGTCAAAACATGATTTTCACCAAAATGTTTTAGAAGTCGAGACTCAGCCCAAAAGACTAGCTCCAAACCTTCACAAACACGTCTAAAAAGTTTTCCCGAGACTTCGTTTTCAAACATCCCATTGAAAACCTTCGACAACCCTTTTGAAACCGTAGAATCTCATAAAAACCTCGGATAAACATCCCACGGGGAAAGCTTGAACCAAAACACATAATTTTCCAAAACAGCCCAGGTTCAATCGACTGGACTCACCCTCCAGTCGACTGAATAACACACTGGAAAAAGAGAACCAAAACAAAAGCCATTTCAGTCAACTAACCTCCCAGGTCCAGTCGACTGAACCTCCAATATGATGATCCAGTCGACTGAACTCATAGGTTCAGTCGACTGAACCAGCCTAGATCACGTTTTTGAGCTACGATTTTATTTTTTAAATCTCAGATCAAGTTTAAAAAACACTCGTTTTGATACCTAGGAGCATACCCGAGCTCAAGGCTATTATAAAATCTCGAAAGGAACGTCCCTCTTTCAATTTCATCCAACAAAACGCCGAAAAATGGTTTTCAACCCAAAACTGGATTTAAAACATAAATTACTTTTCATGCATTTTTAAACGGTAGAAACATGTAAGATTACATGTAGTACCCTCTAACAGTTATACAGTCTAGGATCCTTTCTCGGTGAGTTCAAAACAAGACGTCTCGATCCACGTGTAAAACCAAGCTTCGTCGAAATAAAATTCTGACTGGATGGTTGCGTAGATCACGATGCTGATACTAAGGATCAGCATTTTGTTTATCAAAAACCAAGCCCCGAGCCCCCGAGAAGTTAGAGAGAAGGCAGAGAGAATTTGAAGGAAACTTAGGAGTTAAGATTTCAAAAATATCTTTTAAAAAATATCTAAGTCCCGATATTTATAGGCCTCTAAACTATCTTTTTTTTTTAGATTTTCGAAATTCGTACAGCAACTCCCTATAACCCCGGGAACCAACCCTGCATGCCTAGATAAACTTAAACATGCATCAAAACAAGTAAATTATACATCTTAGAGACATGTATGAAAAACACATCATATATATATATATATATATATATATATATATAAGTCTCAAAAAGAGACGGGTTCGGGTCTCACAACTCTCCCCCCTTAAGAAATTTTGCCCCCGAAATTCACTATAAGGTCACAAGGAAAAAAGCTCTTGGTATCTAGCACGCATCGCAGATTCCAGTTCCCATGTAGCCTCTTCAACCCCGTGATGAAGTCATAAGACCTTGACATAAGCAATGGTTCTGCCCCGCAACACTTGCTCCTTCGTGTCAAGAATCTTCACTGGACGCTCCTCATAAGTGCCATCCTCATCCCCCCATAGCTTAGCCCAATCTAATATATGAGAAGGATCA
Source organism: Heliamphora pulchella (assembly GCA_032270985.1). Classification (NCBI taxonomy): domain Eukaryota; kingdom Viridiplantae; phylum Streptophyta; class Magnoliopsida; order Ericales; family Sarraceniaceae; genus Heliamphora; species Heliamphora pulchella. The sequence goes on from JAULJZ010021834.1 coordinate 11,926, forward strand.
GGCTCGTACCTCCGAAGCATATAAACGTGAAACATGTTGTGCACAAATGCTAACTGAGGTGGCAAAACCAGACGGTAAGCAACCTCCCCAATCCTGTCAAGAATCTCAAAAGACCCAATAAAGCGCGGTGATAGCTTCCCGCTACGACCAAACCTCATCAAACCTCTACGTGGTGAGACCTTTAGGTACACACGATCCCCCACTGCAAACTCTAAAGGTCGCCTCCTCTGATCTGCATAGCTCTTCTGGCGGCTTTGCGCTGTCAGTAGGCTCTGGCGAATCATGGCAACCTTCTCTGTCGTCTCCTTCACCATGTCTGGTCCCAAGACTATGGTCTCCCCCACATCTGTCCAGCACACTGGTGATCTACACGGTCTACCATACAAATCTTTATACGGTGCCATCCCAATACTGGACTAATAGCTGTTGTTGTATGCAAACTCTGCTAATGGTAAATGATCCTCCCACGAACCTCTAAAGTCAAGGACATAGGCCCTCAGCATATCTTCCAGAATTTGTGTGGTCCTCTTAGACTGATCATCCGTCTGGGGTGAAAAGCGGTACTGAACATCAAGTTCGTCCCCACGGCCTCCTGAAGACTCTGCCAAAAGCGCGATGTGAAGCACGGGTCTCGATCAGAAACAATAGACACTTGCACTCCATGCAATCAATGCTGGTCGTGAAACTACTGAAAACAAAGCAGCACCCGTCCATGTCTCCTCGAGACACAAATCAAACTCTCCAACCGCTCTAAGCATGTCCCACTCACGTATAGCCACAGAAGCTAATGACCCGTGAGATTTCCTACTGAGCACGTCTGCCACAACATTAGCCTTCCCTAGATGGTACTGCAAGTCGAAATCATAATCCTCCAACAACTTCATCCATCATCATTGGTGCAAGTTCAAGTCCTTCTGCGAAAACAAGTATTTTAAGCTCTTGTGATCAGAGAAGACCTCGAAATGCTCACCATAAAGATAGTGAGGCCATATCTTCAAGGCAAAGACCATGGTTGCCAACTCCAAATCGTGTGTCGGGTATTTCCTCTCATGGATCTTCAGCTGCCGAGAACCATAGGCTACAACTTTACCGCCCTGCATCAAAACACATCCCAAACCATCGTGTGATGCATCACAGTATACAGTATATCCCAAGCCTCGCTCTGGAATGACCAACACTGGCGGGCTAGTCAACCTCGTCTTCAGCTCCTGGAATGCTGACTCACAGGACTCACTCCAATCAAATATAACTCCCTTCTGCATCAGACGCGTCATTGGTGCAGCGAGTCTAACAAAGTCCCTTATGAACCGCCGATAGTACCCTGCTAAGCCCAAAAAATTGTGAACCACAAAGACACTCTTCGGTCGCTCCCAACCTATCATAGCATCAGTCTTCGACGAATCCACAGCTACCCCGTCTGTCGACACTACGTGTCCCAAAAACCTCGCCTCAGACATCTAGAACTCACACTTCTCATACTTCGCGTACAAACGGTGCTCTCTCAAGGTCTGTAGGATGATCCGCAGGTGATCCTTATGTGCCTCCCTGGTGGGTGAATATATTAGAATATCATCCACAAACACCACCACAAAGTTGTCCAAATAAGAATGGAAGATCCAGTTCATCAAACTCATAAACGTAGCAGGAGCGTTTGTCAGGCCGAACGACATAACCAGAAACTTGTAGTGACCATAGCGAGTCCGAAAAGCAGTCTTCGCTATGTTCTCGTCCCTAATCCTCAACTGGTGGTATCCTGATCTCAAGTCTATCTTTGAAAAACAGCTCGAACCCTTCAGCTGATCAAACAAATCATCTATCCTCGGCATCGAATACTTGTTCTTCACTGTCACCTGATTCAGCTTTTGGTAGTCGATACACAAATGCAAAGATCCATCCTTCTTCTTTGCAAAAAGAGCTGGAGCTCCCCACGGAGAAGTACTCGGACGTATAAACCCTCTGTCAAGTAACTCCTGAAGCTGTACCTTGAGTTCACAAAACTCAATGGGTGCAAAGCGATAAGACGGTATAGATATGGGAGCAGCTCTGGGAACTAGATCAATAGAGAACTCTACCTCCTGGCTCGGTGGCAACTTAAACAAATCATCAGGAAAGACATCTGGATAGTCGCAAACCACCAGAGGTAACTCTCCCTAAACCCCAACTACCTCATCCAGCATAAGGGCTGCAAAAAGGAAACCCAGGTTGCCCTGGTTTCACATAACGCCTGGCATAGACCTCAAACCCTCATCCCGGTCACCCACAAAACAAAAATAATCTCCCGTCGGTGTATAAATCATCACCCTTTGTCGATCGCAATCGATGAAGGCATGATAGGTGGTCAACCAATCCATCCCTAGGATGACATCAATCGCAGTCATGTCTAGGATAACAAGGTCAAACTCTAAAGAACGACCGGCGACCTCCAACACGCAGGATCTACAGACAAGACTCAACTTCACACTCCCACTGATCGGGGTCTCCACACACATAGTACTACCCAACCAGTCCATTTCCAACCCCAAAGAAGATGCAAAAGTAGATGATATAAATGAATGTGATGCTCCGGTGTTGATAAGAACACTGGCCTATGATCTCTAGACTAGAAAGGTACCTCTAATCATGGAGGTGGTAGCAGCAGCATCGGGCACGACCGGTGCTCTGGATGAACTAGGATCTGTAAGAACATAAGCTCTAGGTGGTCCGCTACAGCTCTGAACTATTGACTGTCTACCTGACTGAACTGATGCACCCCCCTCTGTAAATCTGGACGTCTGAGCTCTAGGCTGCTGATACGTCTGTCGTCCCTGGCTAGATGGAACAACTGGTGCTCCTGTTGTACTCTGAATACTTCCTCCCTGAGGACAGTTCCTCCGGATGTGCCCAGACTGCTCACACTCAAAACACACCACTGGCCCCCTCCCCTGAGCCTGCGACTGTGACTGTGCCTGAATAGGCACTGCACTCTTGCACTCAGCCGCACAATGCCCTGGCCGTTGGCATCTGTGACAAAGAAGCCCTCTCTGATCTGACCTTCCTGTTGAAGCTACGGGAGGTGTGGATACAGAAGACTATGGCGGATACGACCCCACTGGATGCGAACTAGAACTAGATGTCCGTCAGCGCTTGTTTTCCATGAGCCCCTGATCCTGTGTGCATCCCCCGCCTTGCTGACTCTTGCTATCCTTATCTCTGCGCGTCTCATTCAGAGTGTCCTCCACTTTCATAGCAGTCTCCATCAGCTCTGTAAAGACCTGCATCCTGAACGCTGCCACTCTGTCTCGAATAGCGGGCCTCAAACCCCTCTTGAACTGTTTCGCACGAAACTCATCAGTAGGTACAATCTCCTGTGTGAACCTGGATAGGCTAGTGAACTCAGCCTCGTACTCAAGCACTGTCATCGTCCCCTGCATTAGAAACAGGAAGTCCTCTCTGTAGCGATCCCTCAGAGTCGCTGGAAAGTATTTCTCCAGAAATACCTTCGTGAATGCATCCCAAGTGCCTGCAACTGTGGTCTTGGCGAACTTCCACTACATATGAGCACTCTCTCTCAGTTGGAAGGCGGCACATATAACCCTCAGATCATCTTCCTCAATCTAAAGCGAATCAAGGATCCTAGTAACCAGCTCTAGCCACTCAGTGGCAACCGTGGGATTGGGATCCCCAAAAAAGGTAGGAGGGTCCAGATGGAGAAACTCACGCATCGCAACCATCGCCCTCGGCTCAGGTACACTCTCCCTACCCCTAGTGGCCTCAGCCAGTTACCGGATAGAGCCGACCATCTCACGCAACAGATCTCCCTCAGCAACAGGTCCTTGGGGTGCATTAGCATCCCCAATATCTATGACTGGAATATCCCTTCGGCCAGAACCACAACCACAGCCTCGACCTCGGCCTCGTCCTCCCCGCGTGGACATAACTCTATACGAAAGCAGCATAACGGGAAAAGAATCCATACAAGATGTTATTGCTAATGTAAAAGACAGATAAGCATGCTAACACATAGTCACGTAACATCATGTCATCACATCTCACATACCGAGGAGAACTAACAAGAAAGACTCGTCACTCTAAACAACCTACTCAGATTCCTTACTAGAAATCACATTCGCGAAACGCGTCTCTAACATGGCTCCCAAGTTTGTTAATCCAAATACCCGAAAGCAAGACTAATCAATCCTAAGGTCCAACCTCCATACCCACGTATGCACCGCAAGCTATCATGCTATGTTAGGAAAACGCTGTAACACATGAAATCAAGCACACATACTTCCTCACAAGGTGATGTACCCTCATTCCCATGGCTCATAGGTATTCGAACTTAGAGCTCTGATACCAAGTTGTCACGCCCCAAACATCCGGGTCATGCGAAAGTCCACCAAAACACCCCTTTAAGAAAATAGGTTTCACAGTTGATAATCAAAATAAAACATTTGGAAAAAAGATTTTCCAAATTCAACTCTCATAAACTGAAAATATGTATTCTCATACATGAATAAGCATATCACCAAAAGGCGTACAAAACCAGCCTAAATAGGCGTCACATGTGTAAGTACAGGTCTCAAAAAGAAAAAACTACAGCAAGTCTTTCATCACCTCTGCACTAGGTTAACTCCACATGCTCACCTGAAAAAGGTTTTAAAGCAAAAATCTCACACCGTGAGCCAAAACCCAATAAAAAATAGACTGTAAACTGTAATACAGGTCATGCAATCATATGGTGGGAGCGAACTCGACCACAAAAGCTCAAAACAGGTTTTCCTCTCAAAATCATAAGTTTTTCATCCTTGAAACTATGCATTTAACCAGACAGATATCATGCCACAGTTAAGGAAAAGCAGTAAAACATATCATTCTCCACTCGGGACACGCAGCCGAGGAGACACGATAAAATGCAATCCTATGTACCGACTCTGTCAACTCAAGACAAAGACAACAACTATAGACTATCGTCCATTACCCTAGGCCCACAGGCTTGATAATGACAAGTTCTATATGGAGTCACAATAACGTAATTGCTCAATTTACGGGTCAAGCCCGAGGGTCCAGAGCACCCACCAACTACTCAATTTATGGGATTTAATCCGAAGGGTACAGAGCACCTATTGCTTAATTTACGGGACCTGAGCCCGAGGGTACAAAGCACCCAATCACTCAATTAACGTGGACTAACCCGAAAGTACAGACCACCTACGCTGCGCACGTTTTCGGACTTACACTGAGGAGCAATGGAAGCCCAACTCAACCAAACCCACTGTCACGGTACATCTATGGATATGCATTTCAAAACCAACCCACAAATAGACACATAACACATGTATACAAAGGTATCGAATCCATGAACCATGGAGATCAAACAAAACATGTCAAAACATGATTTTCACCAAAACATTTTAGAAGTTGAGACTCAGCCCAAAAGGCTAGCTCCAAACCTTCACAAACACGTCTGAAAAGTTTTCCCAAGATTTCGTTTTCAAATATCCCTTTGAAAACCTCCGATAACCCTTTTGAAACCATAGAATCTCATAAAACCCTCAGATTAACATCCTACGAGAAAAGCTTGAACCAAAACACATAATTTTCCAAAACAGTCCAGGTTCAGTCAACTGGACTCACCCTCCAGTCGACTGAAAAATACACTGGAAAAAGAGAAGCAAAACAGAAGCCATTTCAGCCGACTGACCTCCCAGGTCCAGTCGACTGAACCTCCAACATGGTGATTCAATCGACTGAACTCATAGGTTCAGTCGATTGAACCAGCCTAGATCACGTTTTTGAGCTAAGATTTTGGTTTTCAAATCTCAGATCAAGTCTCAAAAAAACCCGTTTTGATACTTAGGAGCATACCTGAGCTCAAGTTTATCATAAAACCTCGAAAGGAACATCCCTCTTTCGATTTCCTCCAACCAAACGCCGAAAAACGGTTTTCAACCCAAAATTGGATTTAAAACATAAATCACTTTTCATGCATTTTTAAATGGTAGAAACACGTAGGATTAAATGTAGTACCCTCTAACAGTTATACAGTCTAGGATCCTACTTCGGTGAGTTCAAAACAAGACGTCTCGATCCACATGTAAAACCAAGCTTCGCCAGAATGAAATTCTGACTGGATGGATGCGTAAACCACGATGCCAATACTAAGGATTAGCAGTTGATTTATCAAAAATTAAGCCCCGGGCCCCCGAGAAGTTAGAGATAAGGCAGAGAAAATTTGAAGGAAACTTAGGAGTTAAGTTTTCAAAAATATCTTTTAGAAAATATCTAAGTCCCGATATTTATAGGCTTCCAAAATATATATTTTTTTTTGGATTTTCAAAATTCGCACAGTAACTCCATATAACCCCGGGAACTAATCCCGCATTCCAAGATAAATTTAAACATGCATCAAAACGAGTAAATCATATATCTTAGAGACATATATGCAAAACACATCATATATATATATATATATATATATAGGTCTCAAAAAGAGACGGGTCCAGGTCTCACAGAAAAATTCATCTTTCAGTGGTCTGACTGTAAAAGACTTTTAAAATATTAAATGTCAATAATTTGTGATGAAATTTGACGAGATAATAGATATACATGTTAGAGACATATTTCATGAAGGAAGCTAAGCTGTGGGTTGCTCTTAAATAGGGGTAAAAAAAATTTGAACATAAAAGGTCCAAAAATGACGCTGTTTGGTAAAAACGAGTTTTAGGAAAATTTTTCTGGTCTAATCACTCCAAATAAATTTTAAATGAGAGATAACTCAAAATTCTAACTCTAGACATAAAGTTGGGCTTGAGGGGATGTTTTTAGAATTTTCTAAAATTCGGTAAATTGGACTGTTTTTCTACAACTTTGGAGTAAAAGAGTAAAAACATTGTTCGGGACACTTTGGACACTTTTTGAGGTTCTACCAAAAATTACACATGCTAAAAATAATTTCATGAAGCTTCAGTAAAAACATGTTTGGGAAAAGACTATTTGGTTCCCAAAAAAATTCATGTAAGATAGAAATATTAACTTTTTCTTGGTTTTTTTCTTCAGTAAACTTGTTCCTATTCTTGTTTAACTTAGATTACGGGTCCATACATGTGATATCAACTTAAAAACCAGTGCACTCTAGAGAACTAATCATCCATATAACATACTTGTTTAACTCATGGAAAATAAAACAAACAACAAGTCATAATCACAATCGATTTAAACTAGCTGTCTCTTATTCGATTCCTTTAGAAACTTCTTATTTCTAATATTGGTTTTAGCTTCTTAGATCAGATTAAATGTGGTAAAGAGGTGCTAGAAGAGAAGGTTAAAGAGAGTTGTAAGAGTTTCTACCTTGAAAGGTCTTAATCAATGGAGTTAGGACTTAGCCTTAGCTTCACAATTTCTTCTCTCTTCTTTTTCCTTTCTTTCTTCCTTTGTTTCTTCTTCTCCTTGTTTCTTCTTTATTCTTGGGACACTCTCTCTCTGAGCCTCTCAAGTGGCCAAAACTTTGAGGAAAAGGGGTGGGATTGGGGTTTCTTTTATAGGCTCATGGTGATGGAGTTAATGTGTTATTCTTCGTCAGGTAGAGACTTAAATGGTTATTTAGTTTTCAATAGGTTTAATAGGTGGCAATAGGTGATGATGGAATCATAGGGAAGATTTAGCATAATGAAACTCTTGCAGTTAAAAATATAAATTAAAGAAGTAGAAAGGTGTTTAAAATATTTACGAAGATATTTTGACTCAAAAGATGATTGTTGAACATGTTTGATTAAATTTTCATGACATAGGATTTTGTCTCAAAAGAGGATAGGTCAGAATTTAAAATGCATATTCTAGACAGAAAGATTATTTTTTTACAATAAAAGTCCCAAAGAAAGTATAATTTGTTGTTTGGTTCAAGAAAATCCCAAAAGGCTCAAGTACAACTTTTTCCAAGTTTAGGGGATTTTTGTATTTTGCCATGTGGTGGAGAGAGAAAAGGTGGTTGTTTGAAGAAAAGAGTATGCATATATCTATGAAGATATTTTGGCTCAAAATAGGATATGTGGGAGTAATATATATACATAAGCCCTGACATATTTTTCTCAAAATATAAGAATTTAGTCTTGGTGTAATTAATTCTCCATAAAAAACCCACACCAAATAAGTACACACTTTTCCTTAATTTAGGGGGTACTTTTTCCTTAATTTAAGGAATTTTGGTACTTGGCTCAAGATGATGGATAACTAATATTTATTTACATATTTTATTCTTATTTAATTTTTTTGTATAATTATAGAATCTCTACACACAATATTGCATTTATATTTAAATTTGATAAATAAAATTCTTGGGCCAAAAGCATTAATATTTTTGAGCTTAACATTAGAAGTTTGTTGGGCTTGATCTATGAATTTTCTTAAAATTCATGGGCTTGAAAAGAGTTAGGTCATTATTTTAGTTGGGCCTTTAATACTACTTGGGCTTTTCTTTGTGTTTTGGGTTTTGTGTGCATTTGAGTTTTGTTAAAGAATTGAGTCTCATCAAATACTTCGAACTTATGTTAAGTTTGGGCATAGTTTAAATATTTGTCTAGATAATACTTGGGTCCCACTTTTTAGACTTGGGTTTTTACATGTCTTTATCCTTTTGTTGAAATTGAGCCTAGAATACTTTTAATGGATTTTGGGCTTTCAATTAATTTTGGATCTTTAATGGATTTTGGGCTTTTATTAATCTTGGGCCTCACTTGGTTTTGGGCTTTATGGGGTTGAACATTTTTATTTATAGTGGGCCAATTGGGCCTTATGAAAAACTTTGGCCTCTATTTGTTCGTGGGCCATTTGGGCCGTATAGAAAGCTTGGACCTTTATTTCGTTGTGGGTTTTATGGCAACTTAGGCCTTATTAAATTTTGGGCTTATGGGTATTTGTGCTATATGGTGACTTGGACTATATTTAATTTGGGCCTTTCTGCATTTCGGTCCTTTCTTGAGTTTTTGTCATTCTTTATTTTGGGTATTTCTTTCACTCGGGCCTTTCTTCGTTTAGGCATTTTCTTTTTTTTTTCGAGTCTTTCTCTTTGTTGTGTCTTTCTTTTTAGTTTTGGGCCTTGATCCATTATGTTCTCAATAAAACTATTTCTTCTACATACCTTGTGTTCTGGTTTTACGAGTCCTAAGGGAAACTAATGATTCTATTAATGTTCTACCGTATTATTCAAAAAATACGGAATTTTACAACATATCTCCCTTAAACAAATTTCGTCATCGAAATTTAGAGTATACATCCATTTCCAAAATGTTGAGGATGATTGGCGTATTAGGTGTCTTCTCTTTTTTCCCAGGATATTATTTATTTTATTATTATTTTTTTATTTTCTTTCTAATGATCTTGTGAAGAGTCATTGGAGTTTTCAAAAGATATTTCAAATCACTTGATAAAATGAGTTAGGGTCAAACTATCACGCTCCAAACTCCAGGTCACGCGAAAAGCCCACAGACAACCACCAAAACCCCCAAACAAATGGATGAAAACTATAAAGCACAAACGAGGCTAAAACTTTTGTAAAAACGTACTACCGAGCGTTTATTTAATTTAAAAGAGTAGCCCAAAAAACTATGATTATGGCCCCACAAGTCAAGCCTTTAAAAAAAATACATGTTTTGAATAGGAAAATCTTTTCTTTTTAAAAGAAGCTCAAGACCGTTCCAAAATCTCCCTCGAAGCACAAGAGTTTAAATGAAGTATAAACCAATTAAAAATCTTATTTGTAAACCATTGAACCAAGCAACAAAAAATGTAGTAAGAAACTACGAAAAATAACAACCAACCCAAGGTTCTCTCGAAAATATAAATCATGCATACATCGGCCCACGGCCATAAGAAAAATATATACTTTACAACATGTTATATCCCCACATGAAACATATACAGAAAGGTATAAACTACCTAACAAAGACCAAACAATAGGGTCTTGTCATCAGCCACCTCCAGGCACCTCAACCTACAGGACCACATTCACCTGCAAAATGTTTTACAACAAAATTCCACAACGTGAGCCGATGTCTAATAGAAACATACTATAAAATCGTAAAGTAGGATATGCAATCATATAGCATAAAGTTGACTCAACCACAGGAGCCAAAAACTTTTTTCATTAGGCTAACCTGAGCCTCAAAACGGTTTTACTTTATAAAATCCCACGTTTCCATCCTTGAAACCATACATATCAACAATGCAAATGAAGTTCTCACAGTTAAAGAAAGCAGTAATCAAAACGCTATTTTCTACCCGGATTACACAACCGAGAAAAGAGAAATGAATCCTACGTACCGACTTCGCCACAAAGGGACAGAGGTAACAATTATAGACTCCTGCCCATTACTTAATCCTTGAATCATTTAAGACATGTTAGGTAATGACAAGTTCTATACGGAATTATCACAACGTAACTGCTTAATTTACGGGCCCAAAACCCGAGGGTACAAAGCTGTGAGACCCTGACCCATTTTCTTTTTCAGTGTTTTTCGACGCGCGTTTAGTGTTTTTGTTGCTGCATGTTTATATGCGTTTTGATGCATGATTGGGCTTAGATATACACGTAGGGTTAGTTCCCGGGGCCGTTGGCCGTTGTGCTACGAATTTTTAAAAAATATATATATATTTTTCAGCAAGCCTATAAATATCTTCCTTTAGATATTTTTGTTCAAAATATCTTTTCCTTCCTCTTTCTAGCTTTTGAACCAACCCAAACGCTCTGCCTTCTCTCTAACTTCTCGGGGGCTCGGGGCTCGATTTTCGACGATCAAACAGCGGATCCTTCATATTAGCACGGTGGGTTACGCGTTCATCTGGATGAAATTTTATTCTGACGAAGTTTGATTTTGCACGTGGAACGAGGCGTCGAGTTTTTAAATCACCGAGGTAGGATCCTAGACTCTCAGTCTTGTAAGGGTGCTACGTGTAATCGTGTGCATTTTTACTAGTTAAAAATGCATGAAAAACCAATTTATGTATTAAAAACTTGGTTTTGGCTTGAAAAGGGATTTTGTGTTGATTTCGGTGGATGAAATTGGATTTTGAGTTTTTCTTTCGAGGTTTTGTGGAAGCTTTGGGTTTGGGCACGTCCGAGGGTGTCGAGAATGTCTTTAGAGGCTTTGATTTGTGGTTGAGATGGTGGTTTGTGTGTGTTTGAGAGTTTGGAGGCTTAGAACTCAAGAACAGGGAAAATCTGGGTTTTTCTCAGGTGGTAGCTCGCTCGAGCGCCCGATGTCCGCTCGAGCGGACTAGCTTAGCAGGGTCGTTTTGTTTTGATGATATCTCCCTCGTTTCAACTCGGAATTGGGTCGTTCTTGTACTCAAATTGAAGCCCCGAAAGTTTTCTTTCCAATGAAACCTCGCTGACATTAAAATGCTTTTTGTTGAAAAAGTTATGATCAAAAGAGTGAAGGTATGTCAAGATTTTCAAACCATTTTTCACCCATTATTGGCCGAATGTTTGGAAAAAGGTTATTTTTCATCCTTGTTGGCCCTTTTTACCAAGTTTCTTGTTTCTTGTGGATGTGTGTGGGTTCGTGTTTGCTGTGTTGGGCGTGTGGGATCCCGTGTTAGTTGTGTTGGGGCCTTGGGGGTTTCTTTTGATTATGTGGTGGCCTTTTAGTCGATTGGGTTATGGGACTCGATCGACTGCTCTCCTATAGTGGTTTTTCAGTTGATTGGATTATGGGGTCCTATCAATTGAAGTCACAGAGAGGGTGTTGGTCATTTCATATGGGGAGTTGGGGCACAGTCGTGTGCGTGGTGGTTGGTGCACCGTTGCGTGCGGGACGTGTTGGGTTCGGTGTTCTTTCTAGAGATGGGGCTTTGGTGAGAATCGTTTTGTGGGAGGTTTGTGTTAGCCTTTGGTTAGGTCGTGTTTTGTAGGTTTGTTGTTTGTGTTGGGCGTGTGTGGGCATCGTGGTTCTATGTTGGGTGTATGACGTGCATGGTTAGATGCAGGTTTTTTAGTGCACGGTTGTGCTCGTGGTGGTTCGTGCATCGTTGCGTGTGGGGGGTTTGGTTTTGTTTCTTGGTTTGGGTTTCCTCCCAGCGTTGGCCGCTCAAGCGGTGATTGTGCGATCGAGCGGGGTTGTGGCAGTGTGCTATGTTGGTGGGAGACCACTCAAGCTGTGGTTGAGCGCTCGAGCGCTTGAGTGATGTTGGCCTTCGGGTTAGGTTTGGTTCTGTGGGTCATTGGATGTCCTGGTGAGTGGACAGGTCGTTCGGGTAAACAGATGATGGGTGCGTGGCATGTGATGTCGTGTCGGGTTATGTGACGGGTGGCATCATGGTGTGAAAGTTATATATGGCTATGTGCGTTTATAACTGGTTGCGTGCATTTATAACTTTAGTTTATTTATGTGCGGAGTATGTAAGTGGATTACATGGCTTTGATGTCGTTATGTGTAACGTGGTTTATGCTTTAAAACGCAGAGTTTTATAGGCATGTATGTGTGGGTTATGAGAAATGGATGCATATGGTGCATGTTGCATGAGTTGCAAGTGTTGTGTGAGTTGCATGTGTAGCATGTGACGTGGTTTGTGAAACGTAATGATAGTACGTGGCTTTATGCATTTAAACCTTAGTTTAGTATGCATGTGTTGATTCGGTGTTATCCCGTAATGTTCAGTATTATCCTGTAGTGTTCAATTTTATCCTGTAATTAGCGATTTTATCCCGTGGTTTGCGATTTTACCCCGTGGTTGGCGGTTTTACCCCGTGGTTTGCGATTTTACCCCGTGGTTGGCGGTTTTATCCTGTAGTTTGCAATTTTACCCCGTGGTCTATGGTTTTACCTCGTAGTATAAGGTTTTATCCCGGGAATGTATGTTTGTGTTCGGATCTGTATCTCAGTGTCAGGACTGTGGTTATAGCGTGTAAGGGTCGGTTGTATGTATCATGGATTGCATGAACTGCATTATGGGATGGATAGAACCAATTTTGAATTGTTTTTAAAGCTCGCGTGAATCGCAATATAAAAACCATTTTCAAACCATTTTCGAGACTCTTGTGAGTCCAACATGGTTATTATCCTCGCTTTCCCGTTTACATATGAAATTTGTTTTAATGGCTTAAAAGAGAGTATAAAACTGCACCTCGTTTTCCTAGCATGTTTAGCTTATATTGCATGTATTGTCTAGTTTCTGTTGAGCTTTGGCTCACGATGTGGGATTTAAAATGTTTTTCAGGTATCGGTCACATAGGTTGATCTAGAGATTCCGGAGGGGCAAAAGATCTGTAGTCTTCCTTTTTGATCATTTTTAAACATGTATGCTGTAACATGCTTTTCGGCATTGGGGCCATGTAATGTAATCCTTTTGGAGGTTATATACAATGCATGTATGTTTTATATTGAGAGTGTATTCTCAGGTTGGGTGTTATGTTTGGTTGCTTGTGGGTGTTTCACATGATCCGGAGTTTGAGCCGTGACAAAAGCACCCACCACTTAATTTACGGGGATTAACCCGAAGGTACAAAGCACCTACTTTGCGCACGTTTTTAGACTTCCACCGAGGGCAACTTGTGCCAAATATCCGCTATCCCGGCACATCTAGAGAATCATTTAAAAACTGACCTGTAGCTCGACTAGGAAAATATTTCCACAATTTATACATTAAACATGTATAAAGATTCATCCATTAAACATGGAGATCGAACAACATTTTCAAAATATTTTCACGATTTCTAACCAAACGTTTGAAAACTGAGACTCAACCCCAAGGGTTAGCTCGAAATCTCCAAAACATAGTTTGTTGAGATTTTTCTACAAATCTTCCGTTTTCAAAACCACCTTTTGAAAACCAGAGGTATCCACAATTCATATAATGTAGTAAACGAAGAAAAATGCAAAATATACTTTTTACCCGAAAAATAAGGTTTAAATAGAAAACATGATATATAATGCATTTTCAACTGGTAAAAAGTTCTATAATTACACGTAGAACCCTTTAACAACAATACAATCTAGGATCCTACCTCGGTGAGCTAAAAGCTCGACGTCTCGAAAAATGAACCTCGACGAAACGAGATTCTGTCCGAATGAACGCGAAGCCCCCGGCACCAACATCAAGAATCCGCTGCTAGATCGCTAAAAATCGAGCCCCGGGCCCATCAAAATCTAGAGAGAAGGAAGAGGAAACGAAACTTAGCTTGGAAGAAATGATTTTCAAAATATCTCCAGGGTCCTGATATTTATTGATACGGCAATATACAGGGGTTTAGTCGACTGGATCCCCCATCTAGTTGACTAGATGAGCCTACTGGAAACACAAAAAAAGCCACGGCCACGGGTCAGTCGACTGGATTCCCAATCCTCGACTAGATCATCAAAATATCCAGTCAGTCGACTGGATCATCCAGTCCAGTCGACTAAATCCAACACTAGAATTTCTCTTACTGTTTCCAGGATCCAAGTCCAAGCATAGGTCCAAAAACCATCCAATTAAACGTAACCAAACACGTTTTAAGAACTTAAACCAAACTCATGCGTTAACTCCAACATCGTTAACACTTAACTCATTTAAAAAAAGAAACGGGTCAGGGTCTCACAACTCTCCCCCTCTATAAGAAATTTTGTCCCCAAAATTCAACACTGAATCCCAAGCCAAACACCAGCCCTCATCAACAATCTCTGATACGAACGCAGTAGTACAACACAACAGCAGAAATGCCCTAGCAACTGAAACCCCCAAATTGTAGTCACACAAGGAAAATACGACGTGAAGAATCAACCTCCATACAAACTTCTCGTACGCGCAAGTCCCACTGACATCATTGCCATGCCGGAAACGCCAGATCAAAATCTAACTCACACTATCAAAGCTTGAAACAGAACTTTCACCGAATACAGACCACTTCGGCAACAAACGCAAAGCAAGAGACTAATCCACCATGGTACTCGATCTAAAACACTATCTACCTAAACATAGAGGCTACCCCCCCTTCGTTCTTACTGCCATGAATGCTCAATCGCATCTCACCATGCACACCAACAACTATCTCCACAAATCCAAACACACGACGTCGAACTCCGACATCGATCACAAGAAGTCACATGTTCCACGCACAAGCTTTATTCAAGTTCTGACGATCACCAGTCGACCACCAACTTTGATACCACATCACCACCCTATCGATGCTAACATCATCATCACTAGCTGACATGGCGCCGATCCATGAGCAACAACACAACATCCAACTCCAGAGAGATGCTCACTTAACCCACCTGGAATACTAAAGAATGCATCTCATTAAACCTTCAAACCCTCATCCTCTACTCAATCTTCCATCACGAACCACAATTCTCACCCTAGAGAAGTACGAGGTGCCACACCGTTGTCCTAAATAAGGTCCCAAACATCCAAAAACTAATTCGGCATCTTAGCCACAAGGTCACCTAACCCCAATGAGTTTCTCAATCAAACATGTCACGTAGACAGAATATCTTATAGGTATCTAATAACCTATGCAAATCCAATCATATTTCCCGTGCAACAGCACGCCACCACACATCAATACACAATCCGATGCCTCGCCATCAGATCACTGATACCAAGTCTACCAATCAACCTCAAATCAACCATGTTGACCGTCATTCGACATCAATCCCAATTCATAACACATACCTTACTCCCTTGAGTCCACAATAGCAGAATATTCGAACCCAAGACTTATCCATCAAGTAGCCAACCAAGACTTGCGTCTTACGCTTAACAATTTCTTCTTATACAGAACTCATCACGGCCCTTCCCGTTCTCAACCAAACAATCGCGTTGGTCCGAACAGGCCACACCAATCAAGGCTTCTCAAACATCGTATCCTTCCTGATTCATATCGTATCATACTCTCGAGACCACTATCCAAACAAACAACAGTTATGTCAAAGCATAATACTTACCACAGCCGATGATCACTCCACGACTCCAATAACTCTGAATAGTTCAAAACCCCAAACAGAACCCAAATCCAGATTCTCAAAAGTCTATCAAAAACCCACCATATGCATATCACAGTCGCACTGTTCTGATAAAACTCTCACTCTGCCAAGAGTTAGAAGTATAACCATATCTGAACTAATCAAGATTTTGGCATCTACATCCAACCAAGATAAAATAACTCGCACCAGACAACTGTCTACAAAGGAACTCTATCTCTGTCCAGGGAGAAGAAAAGGGTTAACAAAACCCATGACCCAATCTCAGCGTACTCCCAGTACTCATCAACACTTGATCCTGAAAGAACCCTGTAAACCTTACCTTGAAACCACATTAACCACAGTCAAATAGCTGCCGTCAACTCCGATTATGGTACTCAGACCATCCGCTAAACCAAACTCTCAACTCTTTGACGTCATTCGCACACATACGAATACCATCAATCTGCATACCATGTACAATACATCCTATACATCCCATAGGACTACGAGCTCATCACTAATCGTGCACGGAGACATGCGTCAACATTCCCATCGCGCCAAAACCTCACTCCACCAGGTTGTGCTTACTCACCCAACTTCTGCTAGGCAAATCACAACCACATTACGACCTCGAGTCCACTGTCCAAGCAACTCACATAGAAAGCGCACAACTCCAAGTAAAGGAAACCCACTCTTGAGACCTTCCTTTCTCCTATAACCATGCAGACACCTTCCGTACTCTTGCTCTCAAAGCACACATCGATCACAGGTATCGTACCCTACGATTTCTCACCTATCGTCCTAGGCTAGCCGAACCACACGGTACATTGCTAAACCTTGTTACTCCACATTTCGTTCCCATGGGCAAACAACATACCCACCTCTGAATCAATGGTCGAACACAAACAACCTCTAGACATCTTACACTCAAAATACACCATCGCAGCACTAACCTAATCACACTATCAAACCTGTCTATCCTAGCACGATTTCCAAACATGAACTCCTGATCACTAGGATAACGACCAAACCACAAACCTGCATTCTCGTAGGAATCCCACAAAACTGATACCCGTCGCATGTTAGAATCGTAACTTAAACCCTAACACATTTCAACACAACTGCGACCCATGCTTATCCTAGCATATCTGTAACTCATACTCGCCCCTATATCCTCGAGCTTACTCACTCGTAACTCAATTCTCAAACCTCAATAAGGTATACAATGTCCAAGATCATCAGAACTACTCTGATTACCAAAAACACCCTACTAGGGAGGGATATCCCCAGAACCACTCATGTTCTGCTGTCTCAATATACGCTCGGCCAAGGATTATTACGCTCCCATCCACTATGTTCCTATCTATAGCCTCTCCTAAGTACACTACTTTTGACATAGTATGGCTCACGACGTACCTAATCCATCACACGGCCAAACCATGTACACCAAACCCTAACCAAAAAGGGATTATCATGATCCACAGATCTATCCACCAATCTAGTCATAATAACTGATTCCCAGGGTCTCTGACACCCCATCGCCCCTACTCACAAGGCCATTCATAACACATCTCTAACCTCCAATAGTATACTCTCAAGAGGAGCTAGCTATCCAAGCCAAAACCAGCAACCATGCTTCGATTACACCTGAACAAAACTTTACTCATGCAAACACTCAATGATTTGCCAACCGAGGCCAACCTCACTCGGCTGAACCCAACTCACTGACGAGTTCCCCAACATACCAAGCGATAAATGCTCAACCCATAACTCTACCTTTCAGCAACCACTGCAATTAAGTCGCACATCCAAGACCCAAACCACGGTCTCGTCGTCTCGAAGGGTGTACAGGTTATATATAAAGAAAACATGAAACGCGAAAATCTAAGGTTGATCTATCATGTTGTTTCTAACACATACCACATAATCATGGGAACACAAAGCCACAACGATTATGCAGACACAACACCGATACCGAGGAGAACCATCAAGAATGATGCATCACTTTGGATAACCTACTTAGATTCCCCGCTAGAAATCACGTTAGCTAAACGCGTTTCTAAATTGGCTCCCAAATTTGTTAATCCAAACGCCCAAAGGCAAGATAATCAATCCTAAGGTCCAACTTCTATACTCATGTATACATGGCATCAACATGCTCAATAACTAACATGCTTATGTTCAAACGTAAACACATGCAACCAAGCACACATACATCCTCACAAGGTGATGCACCCTCTTCCCACGACTTATAGGTATTCGAACCCAAAACTTTGATACCAAGTTATCACGCCCCAAACTCTGAGTCACGCAAAAAGCTCACGAATAACCACCAAAACCCCCAAATAAACAGATAAAAACTATAAAGCCCAAACGAGGCTAAAACCTTTGTAAAATCGTACTACCGAGGGTTTATTTAATTTAAAAGAGTATCCCAAAAGACTACGACTACGGCCCCACAAGCCAAGCCTTTAAAAAACAACATATATGTTTTGGACAAGAAAATTTTTTCTTTTTAAAGGAAGCCTAAGACCATTCCAAAATCTCTCTCGAAGCACAAGAGTTTAAATGAAGCATAAACTCTTTGAAAATCCCGTTTGTAAACCGTTGAACCAAGCAACGAAAAACGTAGTAAGAAACTACGAAAAATAATAACCACCCCAAGGTTCTCTCGAAAACATAAATCATGCATACATCGACCCACAGCCATAAGAAAAACATATGCTTTATAACATGTTATATCCCCACATGACACATATACAGAAAGGTATAAACTACCTAACAAAAACCAAACAACAGGGTTTTGTCATCAGCCACCTCCGGGCACCTCAACCTACAGGACCACGTTCACCTGAAAATGATTTTACAACAAAATTCCACAACGTGAGCCTAAACCCAATAAAAACAGGCTATAAATTTGTAAAGAAGGATATGCAATTATATAGCATAAAGTTGACTCAACCACAGAAGCCAAAAAGGTTTTCCATCATGCTAACCCGAGCCTCAAAACGGTTTTACTTCATAAAATTCCACGTTTCCATCCTTGAAACCACGCATATCAACAATGCAGATGGCGTTTTCACAGTTAAAGAAAGCAGTAACCAAAATGTTATTTTCCACCCGGTTTACACAACTGAGAAAAGACAAATGAATCTAATGTACCGACTTCGCCACAAAGGGATAAAGGTAATAACTATAAACTCCTGCCCATTACCTAATCCCTAAATTATTTAAGACCTGTTAGGTAATTACAAGTTTTATACGGAATTACCATAATGTAACTACTTAATTTATAGGCCCAAAACCTAAGGCTACAAAGCACCCATCACTTAATTTACGGGGATTAACCTGAAGTACAAAGCACCTACTCTGCACATGTTTCTGGACTTCCACCGAGGGCAACTCGTGCCAAATACCTGCTATCCTGGCACATCTAGAGAATCATTTAAAAACTGACCCGTAGCTCAAATACGAAAACATTTCCATAATTTATACATTAAACACGTATAAAGATTCATCCATTAAACATAGAGATCAAACAACATTTTCAAAATATTTTCAAAATGTTTTCTTTGTTTCTAACCAAACGTTTGAAAACTGAGACTCAACCCCAAGGGTTAGCTCCAAACCTCCAAAACTTAGCTCGTTGAGATTTTTCTACAAATCTTTTGTTTTCAAAACCACCCTTTGAAAACCATAGGTATCCACAATTCATATCATATAGTAAACCAAGAAAAGCGTAAAACATGCTTTTTACCCGAAGAATAAGATTTAAACAGAAAACATGATATATAATGCATTTTCAACGAGTAAAAAGGTCTATAATTACACGTAGAATCCTTTAACATTAATATAGTCTAGGATCCTACCTCGGTGAGCTAAAAGCTTAACATCTCAAAAAATGAACCTTGACAAAATGAGATTTTGTTCGGATGAACTTTTAACCCCCGACACCAACATCAAGAAAATGCTACCAGATTGTTGAAAATTGAGCCTCGGGCCCATCAAAATCTAGAGAGAAGGCAGAGGAAACGAAACTTAGCTTGGAAGAAATGATTTTCAAAATATCTCTAGGGTCCTGATATTTATAGACACGACAATATACAGGGGTTCAGTTGTAGACACCCCAATCTGACCCGGCCTAATCTTAGGCAAGTCCGATGATGAAAACAGGTGGAATGGTGCCTCAGAACGATCCTCGGAAAGTGATCAAAGCTCGGTATTTAAACCTAAAACCTTCAAACCTATGAATTTTTGTCGAACTAACAAAACTTGCTACCCAAGTAAGGCGACCGCCTTGTTCATTGTTGCGACCGCCAATAGAATCTCTTGGAAACCCTAGCCAAATATGTCGACCGCCACCTTTTATTATGGAGACCGCCAGCTTTCATCATGGCGACCACCATAGAATTTTGGAGAACCTTTCAAAAACATGGTGACTGCCAACTTGTATTGTGGCGACCACCAACTCCAAATAGCCCGACGTGTCCCTAAAATGTGGCAACATCTCATTGGCTGAAGAACTCCATAAATACCATACCCTCTGGTACGTTTTAAGGACAAAAAATGAGGGAGAGGTTTTGAGAGTGAAGCTCTACCGAGACGCCGAGCAATTTCGAGCCCCGACGCCGAAATCCTGTCGAAATACCGAGTCTCAAATCTCCATTACCTACATTTGAAGCCCTAGCTTGGAATCACTATTTGAGGATTGAAGCTCATTCCCCAATTTGAGGATTCCACTATTCAGGTACCTCGTTTGGATCTCCGGTCTTCCTAACTCCAATTCCTCTCTCTTGGAGTAACCGAGTTAAAATTTAATTTCAATTTGTACATTTACTTTACTTACGTACTTAACATTGTTTGTTGCTTAATTTACTTCGTTGAATTTAGTCTTTTAAATTAATTGCTTAGTTCACTCATCCACACTAAATACATTATCTTTAATTTATTCATCAAATTAGCGCTAATATAATTTAACGATACGACTAAACAATGTCGTTATCGTTATAATTCAAAGCACTTATATAAAAATGGTTGTAATCGTCAATATTATGCCCATTCAACTCTAACATTTTATTTTTTTTTCTTTTCTTGTAACATTAGTTTAATGCTTTACTTCATTTTCTTCTTAGTTTAATATTCTTTTTCTAACTTTTATTATTTATTTATTTTTCTTTTCTTTCAATAGTAGTGTAAAATTCATTTTCTAGCTTTTTTCGTTTTACTCTATTTATTTTCTCTCTTATTACTTGCTTTAATTTCCTTTTAATGCACTATTTTTTTTATTTTTCTTTTCTTTTCTTACAATGTTAGTTTAATGCTCCTTTACTAGCTTTTATTTTTTTTTCTTTTTCATTTCTTTTAATATTAGTGTAATTTCTTTTCTTAGCATTTTATTTTCTTTTCAATGTCCTATCTTCTTTTCCTTCTTCTCTTAGTGTTAATTTAATTTTCTCATTATTAGTGCTTCTTTTCTTTTAATGATAATACCTATTCTCTTTTTCTCCTTCTATAAGCTTTATTTTCTTATTGTAGTTTTTCTTTCTCTTCATCTTTATTAAATCGAAAAATCATAAAAAGTCTTTTTAAGCTAGTTTTCATAATTAAATGTAATTTTCTTCTCCTTTGTCTCATTTTTCTTTTAAAATGCAAAGTGTGAATAGTTAGATTTTCTTTTAATAGTTTAAATAGACATTTTTCAACTTTTTCATTTAGCCTCCTTTTTTTACAAATTTCTTCTTCATTTTCTTTTTCTTTAAATTCTCAAATTCTCTTTTGTCATTACACTCTATTTTAAGTTTCTTTGTTAGTAAACTTTTTTAAAGATTTTTTTATGTATCTTTTATCTCATATTTAGCATTTTCCATTTTTGTCATGTTAATTTAGTTTGTTTTGATAATATGCATATTTTAGTTACCTTAAAATTGTGTTTAGAATAATTTAGCTTATTAACAATTCATGTTTAGGTAATTTTTAGCATTTTCAACTATATTTTTGTTCTTTTATTCAAACCATGCTAGTTCAGTTTATTTTTTGTAAATATTGCATGTGGGTATGTTCCATATATCCTTTAGTTAGAAATTGTATGCCATAGAACTTAGGATTTCATATCTTTTATTTGCTTTAATTTAGATTGCTATGTACATATGCTATGTATTTTTCATATTTGATTTTGGATGTTCTCTCTTTACCACTATTTTCTTTATTTGCATGCATTTAGAAAATTCTATTAAAGAATCAATGATGATTAGTAGAGGCCAACTTTACGGTTGGGCGAACGGGATAATTAACACCTTCCCCGATTCGTACCTTAGCCCCTGAATCCTTTTTCTCTGGTTAATATTTTCAAGATCAGTAGCCATTTTTGTTTTTCTTAGTTTTTCTCAAAAACTAAGTGGTGACTCTATTTTCAATAAAAAGAAAAGTTTCAAAGGTTGGTTTTCAAGGTGTTAAAATATTTTTCAAATATCTTCGAATTTTCATATTTTTGACTATTTTTCAAAATTTTCTAAATCCCAACGCCACAGTATTTTCTGGCAACTCTACCGGGGACTGGTTTCCATATCCCTGTTGTGAATGGACAACCGAATGACATGAATGAGAGTGCCAAAGACTTTTGGGATGACAATCAAGTCCCCGATGGACCGCAAGTTATTCCACCACCACCACGGAACTCTCGTCAGGTGATAGTTAAGGAAGAAAACACTGTGCAGTCTTGAGAATCTACACTAATTGAAAAGATTGATCGGATGAAAAAGGTCCTTAGAAAGGCCAAGGGGATCGAGGAATACATGTTAGGTGTGGGGGGACTATGTTTGTTCCCAGATGCTAAACTTCTGAAAAAGTTTAAAATATCGGACATGGAGAAGTTCGACGGAACCGGAGATCCCAGAATTCATCTCCGAATATATGTTGGTGCCCTTTCGCCAATGGGAATTCATGACCAGTTGAAGGCTCAGCTCTTTCACCGATCTCTTTTTGGGGCAGCCTAGAAATGGTTCATCTCCCTCGATGTAGCTAAAATAAGAACTTAGGAAGACATAGCTACGGCTTTCATCAGTCAATATAATTACAATATCCAACTGGACGTAACTACCCGAGAGCTCGAGACGACTCGATAGGAGAACCGAGAGTCTTTTGTTGATTTTTTGACCCGATGGAGGGGTAAGGCTGCCAAGATGACGAATCGGCCTTTCGAGAAAGAGCAAGTGAGGATAGTAGTGAAGAATCTGTAGTCTCCACTAAAATGGTACCTCATCACACAGCCGCTATCTACATTCGAGCAGTTGTTTGATGCCGGGGTTCAAATAGAAGATGCAATCCAGTCCGGGAATATTAAAAAAGTCGAGCTGAGCCAGAAACCTAGGAGGACCTTCCCCACAAATAACCAAAATCAATCTGCTGCCACCAACCTCATGTCTCGTTTAAACGAGGTAAACTTGCTGAACCCATCCTCTTCTGCCCAGTAATTCAACAACGCCCAACAGTCAGATAACAATAAACAGCAACAAAGGCCAAGGAGGGTGTTCACTCTCCTCAACATTTCATTATCCACCACCCTGAATCGACTCATCGAGAAAGAGCTCATCAAGCCATTGGATCCCATGCCTGTTCTTGATCCCCTACTGTTGAGATTTAATACTTCTCAATACTGAGCATTCCACCAAAGTCATGGGCACCTAACTGATAAATGTATGAGGCTCTGACATGAGATCCAAAATCTCATTGACAATAAGGTGATCCCACCACCATCTGCCACCCCAAAACTGAATGTCACTGTTAACCCACTACCGAATCATGCTAGGCAGGCTGGGATAAATTATATGTTTCTGGGGGAATCAGAGGACACGAGTCAGCACATCTGTTCAGCTTACCTACCACGCCCTCGTGTTTCAGTAACTGAGGATCAGACAGCATGCTCATTCATGATGGTTAGAGGCAGTCAAGACTGGATGGAAGAATGGAATGATAATGCTTGAGAATGGTATCAACCGATAATCTAAATCTTCCAACAAGATGAGGAGCGTAACGAAGAGGATGATTAGCCTTTGAATTACCTAGCCCGACCATATGGATTTGGTCACGTGCTCGACGGCATTACCCTTTCCTAACTTTTTGAGGAAGAAGTATATGTGGATGAAATGCAGCCCTACTGGCTGGTAAGGGTTATACTAAAATCAGTCGGAGCAGAGTGGATAGATTTCTAGGCTGCTCGGGAATAGGAAGTGAATTTTATTGAAGATGACATATGGAAGGAAATTGATAATACATGGGCTATTGAAGATGACGAGGAAAGAAGGAAAATGGTAGCCGTTAGTGACCTAAATGATCTGTGGGCGTTTGAAAGCCCTCTGCACGTAGATGAAGTGAGACAGACTGATAATGTAATGTCGGGATTATGGGATCCCGAAGACGGCATGGAACACCTAACTAGAAGTGGACGACATTTTAAGTCAGCTCAGCTAGAGAAGAGACAACCAAGTGGAAAAAAGGAAAGAGACAGAACAAGAGGAGGAGGATGATGCTGTATTGAGACAGTTGAAAAAGACGCAGGCCAACATCAGTATCTGGGGCTTATTGATGGCTTCACATAAGCACAGATAAGCTATTTTGAGGTGTTGAACAAGGCCAGTGTCTCGATAGATGCAACCCCCGAGCAGCGTATTGGGCTTATTCTGCCAACTGCCGAACCAAAAGTTATTTCCTTTTCTAATAAGGATTTTCCTGCCAAAGGAAAAAGTCACAACAAGCCGCTACACATCACCGTCAAATGCCTAGAAAAGTGAGTCCCGATAACCCTCATTGATAATGGGTCTGCCTTGAACGTTTACCCATTGAGAACGGCCATCTGCTTAGGGATGAGGCCAGACCAGTTCACTCCCTGCAATAAAGGGGTGCAAGCTTATGACAACACAAGAAGGGATGTACTAGGACTGGTGTCATTCGCCATTTTAGTAGGACATCTGGAGACATCAGTTGAGTTTCACGTGCTAGACGTGTCGTCCTCCTTCAATCTGCTGCTGGGCAGGCCATGGCTGCATGACGCGAATGTCCAGGAGGTACCGTCTACCCTTCACCAAAAATTGAAATTGATAAAAAATGGGGTAGTTCTGATTATTCATAGAGAAGACAGCATTCATCCCCCAAGAGGAGGAGAGGGCACAACTCTGTTGGAAGTTCAGCATAGTGAAGATGATGTGTTGCTCAATGGTTTCCAATTTGATAAAGAGCAGGCTATTCAGATGCTGATGAATGAAGAAGAAAGGTATGTCAACCCGCGGGCTGTAACAATGATGAGGAAAATGTCCTTTTTCCCAGGCATGAGATTAGGGCGTAAATAGCAAGGTATCCCGGAACCCATTCAGGTATCGCCGACTTCACACCATTTTGGTCTTGGGTATAAACCAACAAAAGAAGACTTGGAAGGGCCTAGAAAGGGATAAAAGACTGCCAGGGTTGGAGATCTTTTTCAGCCATCAGCTGTCTGACACGGAAGAGGAAGAAACAGTGGAAGGAGAGAAGGAAGAAAAGAAGGTTTAGGAAGAAGATTGGGCCAATGAACTCGAAGGTACTGACCTGGGAATGCTGTTCAATGAGAGGATGGCTCAGCTACGTATAACTGAATCGGACTGCTTCATGATGGGCTTTAGCGCACCGACAGACTGCACCAAGCTCATCGTCGATGCGGCTGCGAAAGAAGTGAAAAACTGGACCCTCGAGTCTTGTAATATGCAGGTCGTCTATCCCAAGTCCAAGTTTGAGTCAGAGTCTGTAGTCGATGGCACATCTGTTGGTGCTTCTCTCCCTACTTTTACCATCATGTTTGTAATCCCCTCTGTTTTTAATGAAATGAACAAGATTTTTGGTTACTCTGTTTTGCTTGATTTATTTCATACGCTTTCTATCAATTTTGAATTCGATGGGGATATTCCCGAAGAAATAAAACTTTTAATAAAAAGAGAAGAAGAAATACGTGCCCAACCAATAATTGAAGAAACTTTGCCAATAAATCTGGATAATGAAACTAACCCGCAAAATGTTCAAATTTGTTCTTCTTTATCCATAGTTGAACAAAAATAATTAATAACTTTATTAAAAGAATTCAAAGATATATTTGCGTGGTCTTACGAAGATATGTCTAGAATTGATCTTGATATTGTCCAGCACCATATCCCCTTATACCTTGATACTAAACCAGTCAAACAAAAATTAAGACGGATCCGGCCAGAATGGGCTCTAAATATCAAAGAATAAGTTGCCAAACAGATCAACGCTAGATTCCTGATGGTAACTGAGTATCCAAAATGGGTAGCCAACATCGTGCTAGTTTTAAAGAAGGACGGCTGTATCCGAGTCTACGTGGATTTTCGAGATCTCAACAAGGCTAGCCCGAAAGACGACTTTCTACTGCCGCACACTGACGTCTTGGTAGATAGTACAATAGGGCACGCGTTGTTATCATTCATGGATGGCTTCTCTGGATATAACCAGATTCTAATGGATCCCGATGATAGAGAAAAGACGATGTTCACCACGCCCTGGGGCACCTATTGTTATCGTGTAATGCCGTTTGGTTTGAAGAATGCAGGGGCAACCTATCAAAGGGCTGCCACTGTAGACACCTCAATTTGACCCCGCCTAATCTTAGGCGAATCCGATGATGAAAACAGGTGGAATAGTGCCTCAGTACGATCCTCGGGA
>JAULJZ010021835.1:0-15662 GCA_032270985.1 Heliamphora pulchella
GGGCTGGGTTTGTTTGAGAGCAGAAGTGGGGTGGTTAGATTAAAAAGGGTTGGGCTATATTAAAAATTGGATCGGGTTGGATCCGGTATTTGGGATCCGGTGTTGGGGGTTATCCCTGTCGTTGCTGCAACCAAAAAGAAAGGAACAAACATTGGTGTCTACGACGGCGGCTGGTATAGCGGCGCTCACGACGGTGCCTCAAGGTAGTGCTCTCGACAACGAGATCGGCGATAAGATCACAAATTGCAAATCACAAGAGTCGTTGACAGCGAAAAGATCGGCAATCGCAATATCACAAATTGCAAGATCATGGGATCTGAGGAGGCAATGCGACTAAGCGAGGCAATTCTCGTGAGCAACCATCGACGACGATCGGTGCTGAGCGCAAGGGCGATGAGCGAACGGTGAGATCGAGTTGTGCGCGATGGCGGCGAGGAGGTGGTGAATCAAAACCAGTCCTCGATAGGAACCGAGAGTTTTCAGAGCCTATCAGGGTAGCATCCGCGGCGGCGGCGACGGTCATGAGCAACGATAAGTGTGCTGGTGAGAGCACGACAGGACGCCAAAAAAAGTCCTACAGGCCACAAGACTGTCGCTCTGATATCATGAAGAAATTGAAAAGAGAAAATAATTGTATATTTTCTGTGTATATAAAACTGTATACTATATGCCCTATTTATAAGCGAATAGGGCTAAGTAAAATGAAAATACAATAAATACAAAGAAGCAAATAAAATCAAATCAGAATATTCTGTGAACCAAATCTAATATTCTAACAATACGTTTTACGTGATTCACCCAAAATTAGGGATACGTCTACGAAGCTGAGGCGATTTCATTCTAAAAAGAAGAAATATATTGTAAGATTACAAAATCTTAGCAGGAAGTAAAGGATGTATAAGGGTGAATCCGCCCTCGCCCCTGCCCCCAGGACAATGGCCCTATGGAAGGGTATCGAAAAAGTTTGTATCGAATTTTCAAATCATGTATTTTTTGAGACTAAAAGAGGGGACCAGATCAGATTGTGATATAATGGAGTCGAAATGTGTTTTGTAGGGCGCTTGGTGTTCTCCGCCATTTTTTCTTTGGCTAAGAATAAGGATGCCTCAACAATGGACTATGCGCTTGTGGTCTTTGGATCTTTTTTCTTTGAAATATAAAACTACAAAGGGATGTGTTGGATTTGGAGCTGGACTAGTTGAGGAATCTTCTTGCGATGCTATATGGGCACAATAGTGTTCGGTTAGAGAGGACTCGATCATCTAGGGAGAGTTCATGTATGGGAGATTTGTTAGTAAGTCTTTTATAGGTATTTGGTGAGATGTAGGAGTTTTGGTTTTACTTGGGGAAGTGTTTAGAAGGTAAGAACATCGCCAATGGTGGCCTTTTTTACTTGGACGGTAACTCACGGAAAGATTCGTTCTAAAGATTACATAATTAGAAGGCATCAAATTTTTACTTGGCCTTTTTTTGATCGAACCAGAGTATTAAACCATATTCGCTGGCATGTAAAAGATAGGGCATGCAAATTAATACTTCTAAACAAACTTAAAAGAAAGGGGAAGATCAAAAACCCAAAAATAAAAATAAAACATAGAAAATAAAAGAAAAAACTACAATTAAAAGGGACAAAATTAATCAGCCGAGAAGACAAAAACATTACAAATCATCCTAAATTTCGATGTTCTATTAGTCCACCCAAGAAAAAAAAAAGAGAAAGGAGAAATCAAAAGAAACTTAAATTTTTGAAATCTTATTGAATTCTTTTGCTAACCCACGAAAATCTTGAAAGATCGAATAAAGAATAGATAACCTTATTGGGAGAAAGAGAGTTGTTATAATTCGATCTAATCCATGTATCAGAGAATATAGTTCCATATTCTAATCCTTAAACAGAGGAAGACACTTACGTTCGCACGGTGGGACAACGACGGCGTGAGGAACGGTGGGACGGCGATGGCCAAAGGAGCGGTGGGGTGGCGACATTGTGAGAAGTGGTGGAGTGGCGACGACGACAGCGCGAGGAGTGCTGGAGCAGTGACGGCATGTGTGAGACCCTGTTCCGTTTCAGTTTTGAGTTACATATATGTTTGACGCACGTTTTGGCATTTTTGCGTTAGCGTGTTTATATGCGTTTTGATGTATGATTGAGTTTAAATATGCATGCGGGGTTGGTTCCTGGGGTTGTTGGGAGTTACAGTGCGAATTTTAAAAATTTTTTTAAAAAAGAAGATATTTTGGAGGCTTATAAATACATAGCGTTAGATATTTTCAAAAGATATTTTTAAAACTTTTTGACTAAGTTTTCTCATTTTTCTCTTTATCTTCTCTCTAACTTCTCGGGGACCGGGGCTTGATTTTTGGCGATCTAACTGCCGATCCTTGTTATTGGCATCGTGGTCTACGCATTCATCCAGACAAAATTTTATTCCAGCGAAGCTCGATTTTGTACGTGAATCGAAGCCTTGAGTTTTTAACTCACCGAGGTAGGATCCTAGACTGTATAGTTGTTAAAAGGTGTTACGTGTAATCTTATGCATTTTTACCATTTAAAAATGCATGAAAGGTGATTTATGTTTAAATCGGATTTTTTGGATTTTTCGTTTAAAACCATTTTTTATCATTTTCGGTGGATGAAAGTGTGTTTCAAGAGTTTTCTTTCGAGGTTTTGGTGTTGGGTTTGGACGTGCGGATGTCCGAGGGTGTTGGATGGATGTTTGGAGGTTTGATTTGAGGTTTGGAGGCCAAAACCGTAGCTCAAAAATATTTTCTAGACAAGGTCAGTCGACTGGATCTTGATGATTAGTCGACTGGATCATGTTTTTGGGAGGTCGATCGACTGAACCTCCTAGGTCAGTCGACTGACATGGTTCTGTTTTGGTTTTTCATGCTTTCCAGCGTGTTTTCAGTTGGCTAGGCATGGATGGTCAGTCGACTGGGGTCCTGTGTGGTCGTTTGGTGTTTGCTTCGGTGGTTTTGTGGTTCTTTTGAAAAAAAAAGATGGTTTAAAAAATGAGTTTTTACGAAAACTTGAAAATATATGTTTTCTTTGGAAGTTTAGAGCTAACCCATAGGGTTGAGTCTCAACTTTGAAAATGTTTGATGAAAATGTGTGTTTTTACATGCGTGTAGATCTCCATAGTGATGGATTGGATCTCTTTTTATACATGTGTTGTATAACTATTTTCGAGTTTTGAAATATTTTTCATAGATGTACCGTGACAATGAGTGTGATGAGTTAGGCTTCTATTGCTCCTTGGTGGAAGTCCAAAAATGTGCGTAGCGTGGATACTCTGTCCGTTCGGCTTAGTCCCCGTAAATTGAGTGTTGGATGCTTCCTCTATCGGTCGTGGCAAACCGTAAAGGAAAGCCGGTTACGTCCGTGAATGGTGTACGATGTTGTGACTCTGTATAGAACTTGTCATTATCTAGCAGGCCTTAAGTGGTTCAGGACTAGGATAATAGGCAGGAGTCTATAGTTGTTACCTTTATCCCTGTGTGTGACAGAGTCGGTATATAAGATTTTATTTTATCTCTTTCTCCTCGGCTATGTGGCCTGAGTGGAGCGTACTATTTTATTACTGCATTTCCTAAACTGTGGCATGATATCTGTGAAGATGATATGCATAGTTTCAAGGATGGAAAACTTGTGATTTTTGAGAGAAAAACCTTTTTGGCTCATGTGGTTGAGTCTTTTTGCTTATGGTTGCATAACCTGCTTTACAGCTTTATATAGTTTGTTTTTATTGGGTTTCGGTTCACAGTGTGGGATTTTGCTGTAAAACCATTTTCAGGTGAACATGTGGAGTTGACATAGATACCTGTGGTGGGGGAAGACTTTCTGTAGTTTTTCCTGTTTTTGAGACATGTAGTTTTTACATGTGATGTCTGCTTCTGAAGGCGAGTTTTGTACGCCTTGAGGTGATATACTTATTCATGTGTGAGATTGCATGTTTATTGCTTATGAGAGCTGAACTTTGGGAATCTTTTATCCAAATGTTGTGTATTTTGAGTTGATAGTTTTCCAACTGCAAACCTTATTTTCTTAAAACGGTGTTTTGATGGGCATTCGCGTGACCCTAGTGTTTGGGGTGTGATAGCGCGAGGAGCGATGAAGGGACGACGACGACGCAAGGAGAGGTGGGGCTGAGACGGGTCAAGGCACGGCAGCACAGCGGAATGGCAACGGCGCAGCGTTGGAATGGAGTGCGTGGGACTGAATGAGGATTGCAGAGAGGTTCAATGCGTGGGAATGTGAGGAACTAAGGATGAGAGGTGAATGAGTGGGACTTGAATTATTACTTAGAAGAAAAAAAAAAGTTAAAACGAGGGTTAGGGTTTTTATATAGGGTTAGACTAAAATTATGTAATTTTGTATATAAATTTATTAAATTTACATTAGCTAGAAAAATATGTTAATTTTTCCCCACGCACCGAGTTTGTGAGTAATTAATTTTTTATTTACCAACGCTCAATATGTTGGCAAAAATAAATAAACTTAAAATACGCTAACTTTTGTTCACGCAAAAAGTTTGTTGGTAATGAATTTTTATTGACCGACGCTCAACATGTTGGTAAAAATAAATAATGCGTAGGTAAAAACTTTACATTCTAATGGCAGAAATTTTTGTTGGCCCTAATTGTTTTTCGATACTATTTCCCAATGAGTGAGTTACAACGCATGGAGAGGTAGGGCGGTGACGGCGCAAGGAGAGGTGGGGCAGCATATTGCAATGAGAGGTGTGACGATAGTGTCCTGGTGAAATTTGCGGTGATTTAGAGAAGCATTGGTTAGGTTAATTAGGGATTTAGGAATTTTGGGATAGTTTTTTGTGCTTTTTTTTGTAATTTTTTTCATATTTTTTGATTTTTTAAAAATTATTTTGGTTATGATTTTTTTATTTTTTCGATTTCTAATGATAAAACGAATATAAAAGTATAATTTTTTTTATTAGATTTGAAAAAAGTTTACTAAAAATAAAAAAAATTTTAAAAAACCTTAAAGTAGTTTTGTAAGACTTTTCTGATCTCATATGAACTATTTTTTATTTTTTGGTTATTTTTTTTACTTTTCTAATTTTTCGTAACGAGATAAATTTAAAAAGTATTTTCGTTTAAACTAACGTAAAAAATTTTACTAAAAAAACAATATAAAAAAGTTTTAAAAAATTATCTCGAACAGAGCCATTGTTAGGGATAAGTTAATTATTTTGATGATGGGAGTCTTGGAGTTTTGAGCCAGCCTTACACCAAGTTCGTTAGGAATTTTGATAAGTGCTAAAATAATTGGTTAGTTTTATATAGGATTAAGAGTTTTACATAAGTTTATACTAAAACTACGTAATTTTATAAATAAACTTATTAAAATTATATTGATTAAAAAAATATATTGATTTTTATCTATGCACAAAATTTGTCGGTAATGAATTTTTTATTTACCAATGCATAATATGTTGGAAAAAGTAAATAAACTTATCGTACCTAAAAATATGTTGACTTTTACCAACGCATACAGTTTGTCGGTAATGAGTTTTTATTTACCGACGATCCACATGTTGGCAAAAATAAATACTACGTAGGTAAAAGGTTTACATCATGATGGCGGGAAAAAAATTTGGCGCCAAATGTTTTTCAATACTATTTGCCAACGAATGAGTTCTGTGTCGCTAAAATTTTTTTTTTCAACTTTTGCCAACGCATTTTGTTTTATCGTAGCCAAAAATATATATTTGCCAACTAAAAATGCCATGCGTTGGAAAATTTAGTCGCCAATTGTGCATTTTGTTGTAGTGTCCAAATAAAAACTTTTGATGACGAACGATCAAAATAAAACTCGTGCATTCAAAGTTAATTTAGAAGAATACATTTTTACCGGTTGGATTTTCAACTATGATTTAAATCCAAGTTGAAGTTCCTATCAAATCTTCTACTGTATTCCTTTATGCGATTCCCGGATATAGTGTGAGCTATAATTCTCTGAGAACTCGTACCGACAGAACCTGAACAATTTTAGTCTTAGAAGACAAGTTATGAAACTGAATCAGCCTACCCGCATATTTATAGGGTTACAGTAGGAACCTAGAGAGTAATTATGAGTAAAACTTCTAGTGGAACACAGATATGTATCAACGGTTTCTGCAATTAAGCAAACCTCATAGCGGTATCTATAATTATGAAAAACCAGCAGCAGGTTCTACAATTTTCATAAAGCACTGAATTACAATTCACACCACTAAAGAACTATAATTACACTCTTACCCATAATCTCAAGACCAAATAGTATTGAGCTCATGTTATTAAATGCTTACTATTTCTCCCCCCATTAAGATTCTCGATACCCTCAAATTAAATTTAATTACTGATAATTTAATTTAATCGACATCTTAATATTCCTTAAATCCTTTCGCTTAACTTATTTGACCAGTGGATAATCAAATCTACCTGCAGGATTTGACCCGATCAAAACTTATAAGCTTCCTTAAGGGAGTATTGTCAATCCCGATCTTTCGGGATGTGAATTCCGTCAATAATTAATATTCACCATATAAATAATACCGCTATCTAACTCATCGAAAATATAGACCCATATAATATCATACCCTCTAATGAATCAAAACAACGAATATTAAATATACGCAAATCAATAATTATTTTAGGATTAAGAGGATAAACACTATTTATAATAACCTTGGAGTATGAATTAATTTATAAAGTTAGTATAAAATTAATTACCAAAAATATCTCATTCAATACACACAAAGTGTACTAACACAGAGAGTCGGAACAATAGACGACGCTATTATCTATTCTCCGTAACCAAGACAAACCTACTAAAACTATGTACTACAGTCGTACCGATGGTATACTCATTTCCATCTAAACTATGAACATAAAACTTATATTCAATAAGAACCTAAAATCTGATATTTTGTGTACAAGTCGTACTCTACACACCAAATTAAATACTATACAGAATATGGGACATCCATGCATAACATTAAAAAAATGATACACTGATACACATACATTACTTACAAAGATTCTCATAAAATGAGAAAATAATTTTATTAAAAATAAAATTAAATACTAAAAACATGATTTTCAGTATACCAACTCTAGTAATCTCCTACTTATACTCAAAATCATGCTGCCATACATCTGACTCGCATGCCATCTACATGACTATCAAAAGTCTTTGTAGGGTTTGGTGTTGGCCTTCGAGTTAGGCCTGGTTTCGTGGGTGGTTGGCTGTCCATGAAAATGGATGTTGGGTTATGTGACGGGTGGCGTCATGATGTGTAGTCATACACGGCTTTGTGCATTATAATTTTAGTTTATTTATGTACGGATTATGTAGATGAATTCCATGGCTTTGATGTCGTTACGTGTAACGTAGTTATATGCTTTAAAACTCAGATTTTTTATAGGCATGTTTTTGTGGGCTCTAAGGAGCGGATGCATGTTTTGTGTGTTGCACGGGTTGCGTGCGTGGTGTGTGTTGCACGAGTTGCGTGTGTTGCATGGGTTGCGTGTGTTGCATGGGTTGCATGCACGGGTAGCATGTGTTGCGTTTTGTGGGATGCATGTGTTGAGTTGCATGGGTGGCATGCGTTACGAGGGTTGTACGAGTTAGCTCTGGCTAAAGATGCATATGAGGGGAGGATTTTGGTCATATGGTAAAAGTTCGTAAAGATGCATAGAGGGGCGGATTTTGATCCTACGGTGAAAGTCCGTGAAGATATCTGTTGGCTCTGGTCAACGCGGCATTAGTTGGGGCTGCGGTCCTCCAGTGAAAGTCCAAGAAGATACATGGATTGCATGTATTGCATTATGGGACGGATAAAACCAATTTTCAAGCTGTTTTTACGACCCGTGTGAGTCATGATACAAAATCATTTTAGAACTGCAGTTTAAGGCTCTTGAGAGTCAAATATGGTTTTCGAAGATCAGATAGCAAATCCTTACTCTCCCGTGGTGAGCTACGCGTTTATCCGGACGAAATTCTATTTTGGCGAAGTTTGATTTTGCACGTGGATCGAGGTGTCAAGTTTTTAATTCAATGAGTTAGGATCCTACACTCTCATGTCTTATAAGGGTGCTACGTGTAATCGTGTCTGTTTTTACCATTTAAACATGCATGAAAAATTCTGTTTATAAGTTGGGTTTTGGTTTAAAATTGTTTTGGGTGTTTTTGGTTGAATGGAATCGGGTTTCGAGTGTTTCTCTCGAGATTTTGTGGTAGTTTTGGGCTTGTATATGTCCGTAGATTGCTAAAGGGGTGTTTGAATGGTTTAATTTGGGGCTGAGAAGCTCTTTCGTCACTAAGGTTTGTTTTTTGTCGTCGTTCAGCCGTTTGATTGGAAAAATCTAATTCTGTTGCGTTGGTGTCGACACCTCTGCTATTGGTGTTGACACCTTTTCCTTTTGTTTGGGTTGTCTCTGCTGCGGTTGTTTTATGTCGACACCTATTCTGTTTGTGTCGACACCTTGATGTCGACACTTATTCTGATGGTGTCGACACTTTTGCTCTCTATGTGTGTTGCCTAAACTCTCAGTTCTTTTGTGTCGACACCTTTGCTGTTTATGTCGACACATTCGCTGTTGGTGTTGACACCTTTTCTATTTGTGTCGACACCTTTGCTGTTTGTGTCGACACATTTACTGTTTGTGTCGACACCTTCGCTGTTTGTGTTGACACCTCTCTTGTTTGTGTCGACACTTTTGTTGGCTGTGTTGAACTGTTTTCCTTTGGTCGTGTTAGGGCCTTAGGGTTTCTTTTGGCCGTGTTGGGCGTGTGTGGGTTCGTGTTGGGTTTGTGTGGTTCTGTGTTGGGCATGTTGGGCGTGTGGGAGTTCGTGTTGGCTGTGTTACGCGTGTGTGGTTCCGTGTTGGTCGTATTGGGCGTGTGGGAGTTTGTGTTGGTCGTGTTGGGCATGTGTGGTTCCGTGTTGGCCGTATTGGGCGTGTGGGAGTTTGTGTTGGTCGTGTTGGGCATGTGTGGTTCCGTGTTGGCCGTGTGGGA
This sequence comes from Heliamphora pulchella, assembly GCA_032270985.1. Classification (NCBI taxonomy): domain Eukaryota; kingdom Viridiplantae; phylum Streptophyta; class Magnoliopsida; order Ericales; family Sarraceniaceae; genus Heliamphora; species Heliamphora pulchella. The sequence continues at coordinate 9,023 of JAULJZ010021835.1, forward strand.
GTTCGTGTTGGCCGTGTTAGGCGTGTGTGGTTCCATGTTGGCCGTATTGGGCATGTGGAAGTTCGTGTTGGCCGTGTTGGGTGTGTGTAGGTCTGGGTTATGAGTGTTGGTGGTTGGGTCCTTGGTTTCCAATTAGTTTCCAACGGTATTCAGCTGATTGATATATGGGATTAGTCGACTGAAATACTATTGGATTCTTTTTGGGATTCTGATGGTTCTGTTGTGGTTTCGGGGGTCGTGTCGCGGCCTCAGGTGTTTGTTCATCGTTAGGTGCGGGGCGTGTTTGGGCCCGCGGTTCTTTTTGGGAAAAGGGAGGTGTTTTTATGAACTCGTGGTTTGTAGGGTTTGGGGTTGGCCTTCAGGTTAGGCCTGGTTTTGTGGGTGGTTGGTTGTCCATGAGAATGGATGTCGGGTTATGTGACGGGTGGCGTCATGATGTGTAGTCATACACGACTTTGTGCATTTATAGCTTTAGTCTATTTATGTACGGATTATGTAGATGAATTCCATAGCTTTGATGTTGTTACGTGTAACGTAGTTTTATGCTTTAAAACTCAGAGTTTTTATAGGCATGTTTATGTGGGCTCTGAGGAGCGGATGCATGTTGTGTGTATTGCACGGGTTGCGTGCGTGGTGAGTGTTGCACGGGTTGCATGCGTTACGTGTATTACACGGGTTGCATGCACGGGTAGCATGTGTTACGTTTTGTGGGATGCATGTGTTAAGTTGCATGGGTGGCATGCGTTGTGTGGGTTGTACGAGTTAGCTCTAGCTAAAGATGCATATGAGGGGCGAATTTTGGTCCTATGGTGAAAGTCCGTAAAGATGCATATGAGGGGCAAATTTCGGTCCTACGGTGAAAGTCCATAAAGATGCATATGAGGGGCGAATTTTGGTCCTACGGTGAAAGTCCGTGATGATATCTGTTGGCTCTGGTCAACGAGGCATTAGTTGGGGCTGCGGTTCTTCGGTGAAAGTCCAAGAAGATACATAGATTGCATGTATTGCATTATGGGACGGGTAAAATCAATTTTTAAACTGTTTTTACGACCCGTGTGAGTTGTGATACAAAATTATTTTAGAACTGCGGTTCAAGGCTCTCGAGAGTCAAAAATGGTTCTTATCCTCGCTTTCCCGTTTGCATGTGAAAATTGCTTTAAAGGCTTGAAAGAGAATTGAAAATTGCACCTCATTTTCCTAGCATGTTTAGCTTATATTTCATGTTTTGTCTAGTTTCTGCTGAGTTTTGGCATACAGTATGGGATTTGAAATATTTTCAGGTACCGGTTACGCAGGTTGATTCGGGGTTGCCGGTTGAGACGGGAGATCAATAGTCTTCTTTTTGTTCTTTTGAACCATGTATGTTTACATGTTTTTTCGGTGTTGTAACCGTAAAATGTAAGCATTTTGGGCGGATATATAAAATGTATGTATGTTTTATATTGACAGTGCATTTTCGAGTTGGGTGTTATATTTGGTTATTTGTGGGTGTTTACGTGACCCAGAGTTTGGGGCGTGATAGAAACAGACTTCTGTCCTCAGTTTTAACTTACCTGCATTTTCTTTCAGTACAAGTGCTGAATATCCCTAAATTCAAATGTGTTTCAGACTAGATTTACGCCCGGTCCACAATTCTATAGGAGTAGAAGGTACTAACTTAGAAGGTACCATGTTCAGAATATAAGCCGTTGTCTCTAAAGCGATTTCTCAAAATGAATCGGGTAAACCTAAATAATCCATCATGGACCTTACCATCTTCATAAGAGTCCTATTGCTTCTTTCTTCTACACCATTCTACTACGGAGTGTCAGGTGCAGCTAACTGGGATGTAATCCTCTCTGATGACAAGTAGTCCTTAAACTCTCTAAAGACGTATTCCCCACTATGGTTGGATCGTAGTGATTTAATACTTTTACCCAGACGCTTCTCTACCTCTGTCTTGAAATCTTTGAATTTCTCAAAGCATTCAGACTTTTGGTGCATCAGGTAAATGCATTCATACCTTGAGTAGCCACCTCTAGCCTAGATTGTTATAGGATCACACACATCAGAATGAACCAGTTCCAACGGTTCTTTAACTCTATAGCATTTGGTCGAAAAGGGCCTCTTGGTCATTTTACCTTTTAAGCAAGATTCACAGACTAGAAGTGCCTCCAATTTCAATGAACTCAAAAGTTCATCTGCTACTATTCTGTTTATCCTTTTTAGATTAATATGACGCAAGCGTAAGTTTCAAAGAAACGTTTGGTTCATTAAAGAAGGAAATTTTCTCTTATATGGTAAATTAGATGTGTTATTCATTTCAATCAGTTGCAGTATAGAAGAGATTGAAGTAATAATATAAAGATTATCCACTAATAAATCAGAATAGATAACCTGTTTATTATCTTTAATAACCACAGAGTTATTAAAATAAATTAAATATCTGTCTTTAATCAATCCAGAAATGAAAACTAAGTTCCTTCTAATGGCAGGTACATAAAGACAATTTCTCAATATTAAAACTCAATCTCTATCAAAACTGAGAGTGAGATCTCCTACTGCAACTGTTGTTACCTTTATATTATTGCCCATATGCTGGTAAATCTCACAATCACTAAGTTATCGAGTTTTCTAGAACCCCTACAATGAATTACAGACATAATTTGTGACTCCTGTTTCTACACACCAGGTACCAGTAGGTAACAAAACTAAATATGTTTCCACAACTAGTAAACAAAAATTACCCTTGTTGTTTTGCTTACTGAGAAATACTGGACATAACTTTTTCCAGTGCCGTGTCTGGTTATAGTGAAAACATCTGCCTTTTGGATTTTTCACACTAGTCCGTGGCTTTCTAACTACCCTAGAAATCGTGTATCTCTGTTTCTGAACTATTTTCTTTTTCATGCCTTTTGGCCTAGAGGAAGAATCTTTTTAAGAAACAAACGCATTTCCTGGTATTAAAGGACTACCATTAGTAGTTAAAGTTATATCAAAGTTACTTTTCCAGCCAACAAATTTTGGTTCCATAAGTTTATTTTCTTTGAGTATTGAAGCGAGTGGGTTGAAAACTATTTTAATCTTAAAAATCACATAATTAAAAAAATTATTAATTATGATGAATAAAACATTCAATTCATTTTAATTTGGTTCCCTCTATCATTTTAAAATTAATTCGCCAGCAGCCTAGTAATAAGAGAATAGCATGCCCCGTTGAGAGGATGTCTACTATCCTTCATAAAATTAAACATGCCAATTCTTTTCAATTTTACTTTCTAGACAACTAACTCTACCAAGTAAATTAAATAGCTAATATAGTTTCGGTCCAGTATATAATATCAGTGACTCAGTTGGAGAGAATACTATTATATACAGCTAAGTATTAACCATTACCTAATTCCAAATTAATTGTTTCGCAATGAACCCTTCAGTTGAAAAAGTGATCCACACTAACAATTATTCAAAATTATCCCTAAAGAAGATTTGTACAAACGATACCGCAATTAATCTTTCTCAAATCACGAATTTTCTTGAAATCCAAGTTATTTTCAATCAACTGCTACGGGATCAACAATTCCATAAGCTTGGACTTATGTTGTTGACATAAAAACATCTATAACTCCAACCGTTACACAATGTAACTAATATTAATTCCCCTAATAAGTTTGTATTTATTTAATATTATCATCAAGATTATATATATATATGTTTGTATTAATAATTATAATTAAATATCATTATTTAGGGAGGAAGGCCTTACAGCCGATACGCAGAATTTAATTCAATCATCTACAAACTGGTAATAGTGACTGCGTGATTTATCTGTAAATAAATTCTCTCTCCCACTTAGATTTTTAAAATATTTTTGAGTGTTATAAAAATTCATTTAATTAAAATAAATTTATTAATTTCAAAACCATACGATCTGAAAGAATCAAATATTTTTCCGTGTGCACGATTCTAAAGATTCTGATTTATCAAACCATCTTTTCGTATTTAAATGCATAACAAATAAAATTTAATAAATGCACAATTTTTTCTCTAATTTTTTAGTTAAGGTAGTGGTTAAAGGCATTTATTTATTTTATTTTGTGTCCCATATTTTTCAAAAAATAATAATTTATTTTGATTAAATATTTTTTCATTTAATTAATTCAAAATTCGAAATTAATTTTTACGTTTTTCTAAGAAATTCGATTTTATAAAATCATCTTAAACGTGATATTTTGTAAAAAAATAAAATATCTAAAACTTTTTTATTTAATTAAAATTAATTAACTAAAAAATTAATTTTATTTTTCATTACAAAATATTTTAATTAAAACTAAATTTTTAATCAATTAAATTAATAGGATAAATAAAACAGATATGCAATCATCCACGCAGTTCATATATATATAAACATGATGTGCATATATCCCAATTTTATGATCAAAGTAAAATACTGAGGTGTTTCAGTCTCCCTAAGAGAATCAGCTGTTTCAATCTATTTTCGTTTTTGATTCAGTGTCTTGATTGTATCAGGTTTTTCTGATACTATCTGATATATTCTGATATATTATATCAGTCTCGTATGTATCCGAAAATCAACCCAGAACAGCCCCCAGAGAGAGAAACCACCAGCCACCACTAGCCACCACCGGCGCCGCCCTTGCCGCCGCTTTCAGGTAGCTCCTGTCGCCTCATTCGAGTTTTATTTTTGACGAGTTTTATACCGTTGGAAAGCTCTCGAAATATGAGATTTTTCTGTTTAAAAACATTCAAGAAAACTGCCCAAGAAAAGGCTGAAAAAATCCGCTTGAAACTGCTGCCGCCCCACCACAGTACCGCCGCATGGAACCGCTAACTTTTCAAGGCTTTTTCAACCTCTTCCTGAACTCCATTTTGACGTACTTTATACCGAAAGAAAGCTCTCAAAAAGTACTATTTTAATAAAAAAATCTGTTTGAAAACAGCTCAGAAAAATGCTAAAAAATTGCATGGAACAGACTGCCGCCACTCATGTGTGCCGCCGCCTGGAACTGCTAACTTCTTGAGACTTTTTCAACCTCTTCTTAAACTCCATTTCCATGTACTTTATACCGTTGAAAAGTTCTTGAACAATAAAATTTTTCCATCAAAATATTTGCTCAAAAGTAGCCCAAAAACTATCAGAAAACTACCTGGACGCTACTACCACTGCCAGCCTGTTTGTCGCCTGCTTGGGTTGTGATTTTGGCCTAGTTTTTTTTTCTAATTTTGACAATATTTTAAGGCATGTTTATTGCTATTTTATATTTAAAAAACTACCTAAAAAATAGTCTAAAAAATGGCCCAAAAAATCATAAAAATCACCGTCGAACTGCTGCCGACAAAGCATCCGGAACTGAGCTATTTTGGTGATTTTTCCTCGCTGTTTTTGACTTATTTGTTTTGCTATTTTTTATTCATAAATACTGCAAAAAAACTCATCAGAAAAAACTGTTTAAAACCATTAAAAACTTCCTGTGATCCGTGGACCGTTAAAATCTCGAACCACTGCCGGTGCCGCCTCTGTTCTTCATGTTCTTGGACATGTTCAACCTGTTCTTAAATAATCTAAATAGATATTTTAAAAATAAAAATTAGCTATTACATCGATCATATGTCCCAAAGACTCACATTCGATCTATCGCGGTCAACTCCCGTGATTAAAAAAATAATCATCATTCACACCATTCAATCAAACATGAATAATAAATGACGATCATAAAATCGGGATTAGAATGCCTACAAAACAATAGTTAGCACAGTTCTAAAATAAAAAAAATAGCTCTGATACCAATTATTAGAGGAAAGACTGCCACAATCATTGTTTTTCAAAGGATTATCTAAAAAACTAACTGGACAGGCAAATACCAAAACGGGCTCCAGATAAAAAATTTTGATGACGAACGATCAAAATAAAACCTGTGCATCAGAAGTTAACTTAGAAGAATACCTTTCTACCGGTCGAATCTTCAACTATGATTTGAATCCAAGTTGAAGCTCCTATCAGATCTTCGATTGTATTCCCTTATGCGATTTTCAGATATAGTGTGGGCTATAATCTTTCGAGAACTCGTACCGGTAGAACCTAAACAACTTTAGTCTTAGAAGACAAGTTATGAAACTCGTTCAGTTTACCTGCATATTTATAGGGCTACAGTAGGGACCTGGAGAGTAATTATGAGTAAGATTTTTAGTGAAATACAGACACGTATCAGCGATTTTCGCAATTAAGCAAATCTCATAGCGGTATCTACAATTATGAAAAATCAACAACGATTTTTACAACTTTCATAAAATACTGAATTACAGTTCACACTACTAAAGAACTGTAATTGCACTTTGACCCATAATTTCGAGATCATATAGCATTGAGCTCTTGTTATTAAATGCTTATCATTTCTCCCCACGTTAAGATTTTTAATACCCGCCAATTAAATTTAATTACTGACAATTAAATTTAATTGGCATCTTAATATTTCTTAAGCTCTTCTGCTTAACTTATTTGACCGCTGGATAATCAAATCCACATGCAGGGTTTGGCCCGTTCAAAACTTATAAGCTTTTTTTAGAGGCCTATAAATATCTAGAGTTAGATATTTTCAAAAGATATTTTCAAAACTTCTCCAGTAAGTTTTTTTTTCTCTCTGCC
>JAULJZ010021846.1:0-15662 GCA_032270985.1 Heliamphora pulchella
AAATTTAATTTCAATTTTTAGTTTAATAAAGGACAAATATTCTATTCATTTTAATGACTCTGTGGATGTTAAGAAAAATAAATATTTTATTTGTTCTGGTATATTGGTAGATGATCTATATATTGTATCTCTTATCTCTTCTACACTGTAATTAACTAAATTGAATAACACATCTAATTTATCATATAAGAGAAAATTTTCTTCTTTAATAACCAAATATTTTTTTGGCACTTACGCTTAGGTCATATTAATCTAAAAAGGATAAATAGACTGGCAAAAGATAGACCTTTTAGTTTATTAAAAGTGAAGGCAGTTCTAGTCTGTAAGTCCTGCTTAGAGAGTAAGATGAGCAGGAGACCCTTTTTCGGCCAAAGGCATTAGAGCTAAAGAATCGTTAGAACTGGTTCACTCTGATGTGTGTGGTCCTATGATAATCTGGGTTAAAAGTGGCTTTGAGTACTTTGTCAATTTTATTGATGACTACTTAAGGTATGGATACATTTACCTAATGCACCGTAAGTTTGAATGATTTGAGAAATTTAAAAAATTTAAGGCGAAGGCAGAGATTTGTTTGAGTAAAAGTATCAAATCAATACAATCCGACCGTAGTAGAGATTACCTCTTTGGAAAGTTTAGAAACTACTTGTCATCGAAAGGGATTATATCACAATTGACTGCACCGGGCACTCGGTAGAAAAATAGTGTAGCAAAAAGAAGGATTAGAACTCTTATGGAGATGGTAAGGTCTATGTTGAGTTATTCAGGATTACCCAAATCATTTTGAGGACTTGCATTAGAGACATTGGTTTACATTCTGAACTTGGTACCTTCTAAGTCAGTACCTTCTACCCCCACAGAATTGTGGGCTTGGCATAAGCCTAGTCTGAGAAATAGTTAGATTTTGGGATATCCAGCACATGTGCTGAAAGAAAACGCGAGTAAATTAGAACTGAGAACAGAAGTCTGTTTCTTTGTCGAGTATCTCAAGAGAACGAAGGGTGGTCTGTTTTATAATCCTAAATATCAGAAGGTCATTGTTAGCACCAATACTTGATTCTTGGAAGAGAATTATATTATAAATCACATGACTAATAGAAAAATTATTCTAAAAGAAATGAGAGAAAATACCAGTAGAACGGAAGAGGAACTACAAGTCACTGATATCCCATTGACTCGTCGTAGTGGGAGGATTATCGAAACAGGTGCAAATCATGCATAAGGTACTACCATTAACATATCAGGTGAGCATGTGAGAAATAGTGCACAGGGTTCAGATTCTGCACAGCGTGTTACTGCTAGTACACAGACACAGATAATGTCTTATCGTAGTGGGAGGGTTGTTCATCAACCTGATCAGTATATACTCTTGGGAGAGTATATTGACAAGATCCTGTCAGAACTGGATACCGAACCCTATAACTATAATAAAGCACTTCAGGATAAAGATGCAGATCTTTGGCAAAAGGTTGTGAATTTAGAGATAGAATATATGTATTCTAATCAGATCTGGAAACTTATAGAACCACCTAAAGGAATAAAATTTATTAGATGCAAATGGATCTATAAGAGAAAAAGAGGACCAGACAAAAATGATGAAACCTTCAAAGTTAGGCTTGTTGCAAAAGAGTTCATTCAAAAAAATGGGATCGATTATAAGAAAATCTTTTCGCCGGCATCCAGCTTAAGTCTATCCGAATTCTCTTAACCATTGCTACTTATTTCGATTACAAAATTTGGTTAATGGATGTCAACACAACTTTTCTTAACGAAAGTCTTAACGAGTGCATCTATATGGTACAACTAGACGGTTTCATAGCAAAGGACCATGAGCACATGTTGTGCAAGTTTAAGAGATTCATTTATGGACTTAAGCAGCCATCGAGGTCTTAGAATACTCAATTTGATCAAGCCATAAAATCTTATGATTTTGATCAAAGTCCAGATAAATCATGTGTGTACAAGAAGCGTGACGAAAGCATGACGAAAGTGTGGTAGTCTTTCTAGTACTTTATATAAATGATATCATTCTCATCAGAAATGATGTGGGGGTATTATCTTCGATAAAAGTATGGTCATCTAGACAGTTCAATTTGAAAGACTAAGGAGATGTCAGTCACATTATATGGATCAAGCTTGTGCGAGATCAAAAATAAAAGATGTTAGGCTTATCATAAGCAAAGTATAACGATGATATCCTTGATAGATTTAACATGCAGGATCCCAATAAATAATTTTTTCCTTTCGGGCATAGAATCACTCTATCTAAGGATCAGTGTCCTACGACACCTAATGAGATAGAGAAGATGAAGGCGGTTCCTTATGCTTTGGTAGTAGGAAGCCTAATGTATGTTATGCTTTGCACTAGACCCGACATCTGCTTTGTCGTTGGCATAGTTAGCAAATATCAGTCTAATCCATGGCAGGAGTATTGAACTGCAGTAAAAAATATAATCAAGTACCTGAAAAGAACTAAGAATTATATGTTAGTTTACTAGGTAGACAGGCTAATACCTTTAGGGCACACAGACTCAGATTTTTAGTCAAACAAATATTCCTGTAAGTCTACCTCAGGATACGTATTTACCTTTGGAGGTGGAGCTATAAGTTGGAGGAGTATCAAGCAGTCCAGTATTGCTGATTCCACCATGAAGGCACGTGGCAGCTTCTGAAGTAGCCAGGGAGGCCGTTTGGCTCATAAACATCCTCTTGGATCTAGACGTGGTCCCTTCAGTTCAGTCTGCTATTACACTTTTATTGTGATAATAGTGGAGTGGTTGCAAACTTGAAAGAACTAAGAGTCCACAAGAAAGGAAAGTACATTAAGCGTAAGTATCACCTAATACGAGAAATTACACAGTGGGTGATGTTGTTATAACCAAGATTGTATCAAGAGACAACATTGCAGATTCTTTTACAAAGAGCTTACCGACTAAAACTTTTGAAAGTCATTAGATGGCATGGGAGTCAATTATGTGACAGCATAATTTTGATTATAAGTGGAAGATTGTTAGAGTTATATACTAGAAACTATGGATTTTATTTTGGTTTTAGTATTTAATTTAATTTTAATAAAATTAATTTTTTATTTTATGAAAATCTTACTGAACGATGTATGCAATATCATTTGTTTAATGTTATGCGTAGATATCTTTTATTTCGTATGGTATTTAATCTAGTATATAGAGTACAACTTGCACACAGAAGAACAGATTATATGTTCTCGCAGAACATAAGTATTTGTTCACAGTTTAGATGAAAATAGACAAACCATTGGTACGACTGTAGTACAAAATTTAAGTAAGCTTGTCTTGATTACAGGAAACAGATAATAGCATCGTCTATTGTTCCGACTCTTTGTGCGAGTACACTTTGTGCGTATTGAACGGGATAATATTAGGATAATTAATTTTATACTGATTATATAAATTAATTCACACCCTAAGATTGTTATGAGTGCTTATATTCTTAATCCTGAAATAATTATTATTTGCGTATATTTAATATTCATTATTTTGATTCATTAGAGTGTACGATCTTATATGGGTCTATAGTCCCGGTGAATTGGATAGCGGTATTAATTATGTAATAAATATTAATTATTGACGGAATCCAAGTCTCGATTGTTCGAGATTGACGATATCCCCTTAAGGAAGCTTATAAGTTTTAACCGGGCCAAACCCTGCAGGTAAATTTGATTATCTGGCGATTGGATAAGTTAAGCGGAAGGGTTTAAAGAATTTTAAGAAGCCGATTAAATTATATGGTCAGTAATTAAATTTAATTGGCGTATATCAAGAATCTTAACGTGGGGAGATAAGTTAAGCATTTAATAACAGGAGTTCAATGCAAATTAGTCTTGAGATTATGGCTAAGAGTGCAGTTACAGTTCTTTAGTAGTATGAACTATAATTCAGTATTTTATAAAAATTGAATAAATATGTGCAAAATTTTCATAATTACAGAAATCGCTAAGAGGTTTGCATATTTGTGAAAACCGCTGGATGGCTATCTGTGTCACACTAGAAATCTAAGTCATAAATACTCCAGAGGTCCCTACTGTAGCTCTATAAATATATGGGTGAGTTGAACCAAATTCATAACTCGTCTTTCAAGACTAAGGTTAATCAGGTTCTGTCGGTACTAGTTTTTGAAGGATCGTAACCGACATTACGTTCAGGAATCGCATCGGGAATACAGTAGAAGGTCTTATCGGAGTTTCAACTCGGGAATCAAACTTCGTAGTTGGAGAATCGACCAAAAGGTATTCATCTAAATTAACTGTGGTGGCACGGATTTTATTTTTGATTGTTCGACATCAAAAAAAATTTATCTGGAGCTTGTTTTAGCGATTGCCCGTCCAGTTTTTATTTTCAAAAAATCGTATACAAAATTAATGATCTTGGTAGTTTGCCTCCAACAAACTTATCCCAAAACATTAGAATTTCTCAAGACTTAAACCAAAAACCTTCTCATGGAGTTGCATACCATCAACATATGTTATACCAACATAATATCTTGGCCTTATGACCTTACAACAAGAGAATGTTAAGTACAAAACATAACGATTCACCTTACATGTCCCAAAATTTCAATAGCACAATTACAAAATATCACTAAACCAATCCTATATAATACAAAAATCAACTATATAAGCCCTTCCCATCTTTAAGCTAAAGAACTGTCTTCAACACTTCTAAATATTTGTTTTAAACAACGTGAGCTGAAACCCAATAAGAATCTAACCCCAAACATGGATCGATGCGTGACATGTAGTAAGCAAAAAGATGCAATTTCAACATAAACAAGTTTACCAAAAACAATTTTCTCATAACCTTCCAAATCACCAGCATTTAACACTTTAAACACGAGTTTAGTTAAGTATCGACTTGCCACACAAGGGAATAATTGACAATTATTAATTCTTATATGTTGCCCTCATTACCGAGCCACCTTAAGGCACCGATAGGCAACCCATTGTATGGGTTTTATAATTTTCCACACAATTGTACACTTTTACGGCTCAACCAAAGATAGGACACCTCTGCACTCTTTTACAAACACATCGAATGGTATGACACCCTTGCACTCTTTTACGGAATTAACCGAAGAATAGGGCATCCAATCTTGCAGAAGTTTTCTGTCTTGCACTAAGGAGTTAATCAAACCCACATTATCTACATCACATTATTCCAGTACATTAACTAAACCATTTAATTAAACAAAAACCAACCATATGTGTGTGTAACCTCTATTTCAAGGATTTAGACTCAAAACATATCAATAACTCAAATTAAATCCAAGACTCTTTTTGATCTTAAACATAACAATCACATAACCAAACTCATTTTTTCCAACTCACACATTTTTCATATTTTCATTATAAAAAAAAAGAAAAATTAGGTTTTTCACTCTCTAAACAAGTCTTATGGGATTTGAACACAAGTTTAAAATACCCAATCATACATTCAACACAAAAATCCATAAATAGTTTAGAATCCTGCATCGGAGAGTTAAAAACTCAAAGTTGGAACACGCCCAAAGGGTTTGATCTCATCGAAACAAAAATCCACTCGATTGGATGTGTAGCCCTTGTCGAGTAAAACGACTCTTCTTCTTGTAGTCTTGCGAGAATCCAAATCCAAGGCATCTGAAAATGGAGAGGGAACAAAAAGTTCCAAGAGTGAAAGGGAGAGAGTGGGTGGGTAGCTTCGACAAGAAGCTTGGCCCATTCTCCCACCCCACTCACCACACATGCCCAAATTTCTCATGTATCCAAAATATAATTAAATTTACATTTATCTATTTACACCAATTTTAAAACTTACATTAACTTAAAATTCACATTTTTGAAAATTACCAAAATTTTAAATTATCCTCGAATTAAAATTTCTCATGTCTTTGCGCACACCGACGGGTCCAACTAAGCTTGTTAAAAAGCTACTGGGCTTACAAGCCATGTAATTAAATTAAATTCACAAAATTTAAATAATAACACAACACATAATCATTTAATCCAATTAATAAAGACGGAACCCGATCTCACAATATGAGCTACGAAGCCCATAAATAAACTCCAAAACCCTACCTTTCTAAAATAAGTATAACGCTAACATCGATTAAACATTAGGTACACCAAAAGATCACAATAATCTAATGAAAATGAATCATGCACGAAATAATTATGACCCGAACATAGACCGACAAGGTTCCCTTTTCAAAGGACCCATAAGATAAGACTTGCTAAAAGTGAGCATTGAGGTCATCCCAGCCTTCCTTGTGAAATAATAACTGCATCTCCAAATGATATACCCAACTATTTCGTTCAGGTCACAAGGGCGTGATTTAGGATAACACTCTAACTGTCCACCTAAAGTTTACATTCTTAGACTTGGCGCATTGATTTCAACAAGAAATATCAAAACGTGGTGCCATTACGTTCCCATATATCATGCTCTCGATCGCCTACGGTCCTATCTATACTGTATTCTGAGTGCATGGCATAAGACATGGCACAATTCAAGACATAGCATGGCTAAAGAGATACATGACCTCAACAATCATACAAGGAAAATATCCCAACATTACATGGCTCCAATAGCCAAATAAGGAAGACATCTTACATTGTACACTATGCATGAATCCAACATAAACTAACCCCATGATAATCATCAACTATTAAAATCAACATATTTTCAAACAACTTTGCATGCTAACACAATTATTGAAGCATTTAACCACATGAAAAATGAATATAGGCATGAACTTAATTTACACTATTCACATTTAGCAAAAACATACCTTCATGTTCCATGACAGTGAAGTGAAAATATGGATAAATAGTAAAAAGAAAACTCTGAGAAATTTGAGGTTTAGATAACAAGTAGTTTAGGATGTTCTCTAACTTTTTCATGGGGACACTTTCTCAAAATCCAAAAAAAAACATAAGTTTTGGCCTCCACAAGAAAATGTGTGGAATCTGCCTACAAATCCAGATTTTGTATACTCTATTTAAAAATAGTTTTGACCTAGCAAATTATACTCAAATTTTATGAAACTTTTTGGATCACTTAAATAACATGTTATGAACAATTTTCTTGAAGAAACCATTTTTATAAAAAGTCTCTAAAGTAAGGTTTATAAAAAGTCTCTAAAGTAAGATGCCAGAAGCTACACGAGTTTGGAAGAAAGGGTGGCTATCTACCCAACCAAAACAGGTTCAAATAAATGTTATTTAAAATCTAGCATTCAGACCTAACTCTAGCTATGAACTTTGCCTCAACATGATTTCTAGAATTTATTAAAAATATTTAAAGTAGGTTTTTACTATAAAGAAAAACTATTGCAGGTGGCCTTAGGTCTAAATTAGGTTTTTTTTTCTACTTTTCAGGTCATAGATCAATCTTTTTAGCACAAATATTACATGCAACACCTTAAATAAATCTCAGCAATCACCAATCAAAAGAAGATCATATAATATTCATCATATCATCATTTAAAACAATAAAAAATTCAAAACTCAACAAGGGAATCCTAGGCTTCCATTTGTTCATCCTATTCTCAGTTCATTTGTGTTCTTGGTTAAAAATCTTTGAAGAATGGAGATGAGAAGAGATTTTTGAGTGAGAAAAGGGAGGTTAGAGAAGTTTTTTACTTGATTACTTTAAATTTTGAAACTAGTAGATGGACTTAACCTTTAATTTTCTTCCCTCCCTCTCATTCTCTCTCTAATGTTCCAAAATTTTCAAGGGGAAAGGGGGGAAGAGAGGCACCTATTTATTGAAAAAGCTTAAAAAGTGAAAAGCCACTTTTGCTCTTCACTAAACTTTGGCTCCAAGCTAAGTTTGATTCTAATAACTTGTTTGATTGAAACCAAAATGGAAGAAGTAGCTAGTTAGTTGGAAATCAAAACCTGATGCACAAGTATGGCTTAGGCCTTGTTTGGGCTTATTAGGGAACAAGGTTCAAAAGTGTAATGATGATTAAAGTTTTAAAGTTGACTTTTGGAGTTTAACTTATTTTCTTAGCTAAAAAAAAGTTTAAAAAGTCAAATGGAGCTCACATTTCCCTAAATGGCAGGCCCCCTTGATTATTTTTAAAAATTAATTACATTTATAAGAGAAGGGCTAAAAAATCTATGGGCCTTATTTTTGGGTTCTGGGCTTAATTTTTAATTTTTATTTTTAGGCTTATGAAATTTTGAGCTAACTATTTAAAATGGAATCCAAATATATGCTTGTTGGGCCTAGCACTTTTAATGTTTGGGCTCAAAAAACTTAGTATGCTAGGTTGGTCCACCAGCATGAATTTGGGCTTAAGAATTAAAACTTGGGCTAAGTTCTTTAATCTAAATTTATTCTCTCATTTGGGCCTTCTTTGATTTTGGGCTTGATTTGAAAAGCCCAACTTAAACTTATAATTAGGCCCACAAGAAACTCTCTCATCTTTGGGCCTTAGGTTTAGAGTTAGGCCTTTGGGTCATAATGATTTTGGCCCAACATCTTTTAGCTCACTCAATTTCTAACTTATGTACCTTTTTTTGAGTTGTAAAATTTGAGACTTAACATTAGGATTTAGAGTCTAACCATGCAATTGTCTTGATTTTTGGTTATCAAGGATATTGCTTTATGATCTCAAAATCTAAGACTTTACAATTTATTCTCCTTTAAACAATTCCATAATTGAAATTAAAGTGCAATTTCAACTTCAAACAACTATTAATGATTGGCACATAGTGCACCTTCTCCCTCCTAAGTATACTTCTCTATTGCTCAATGGAACCAAAACATTTGCTGGTTGGATAGACTTTTCCTACAATTTGTTTCCTTGCCGATCTAAACTCTTCACCTGTCCTTTTTCGACAAAACTATTATCATCCACTTTAGTTTCCTCCTAATTAAGGATACGTGAAAGATTATCCAAATATCTCTTCAGTAGGGAAACATGAAACATGTTGTGCACTTTTACGAGTTAGGGTAGTAGATGTTAGGATTGTGTACTAAAAACTATGATTTTAATTTTAGTATTTAATTTTATTTATTAATAAAATTAGTTTTTCTATTTTATGAAAATCTTAATGAGTAATGTATGCATTTTATTATTTATTTAATGTTGTACATGGGTGTCTTTTATTCTACATAGTATTTAATCTAGTGTGTAGAGTTTGACTTATACACAGAAGACCAGCTTATCGATTCTTGTAGAATATAAGTTTTGGTTCACAGTTTAGATGGAATTAGACACATCATCGGTACGATTGTAGCATAATATTTTAATAGATCTATTTTGATTCCGAAGAACAGTAATTATTTCGACAATTGTTCTGATTCATTGTGCTAATACAATTTGTGTGTATTGTACAGGACCAAGTTGGAGTAATTAATTTTATACTAACTTTATAAATTAATTTACACCTCATGGTTATTATAAGTGCTTATACTCTTATTCCTGAAATAATTATTATTTACGTATATTTAATATTCGTTATTTTGATTCATTAAAGGGTGCGATCTTGTATGGCTTTATAATTCCAATGAGTTGAATAGCGATATTAATTATATGGTGAATATTAATTATTAACGGAATCCACATTTTAAAAAATTGGGATTAATGACTTCTCCTTAAGGAAGTTTATAAGTTTTGATCGTGCCAAACCTTGCAGGTGAATTTTATAATCCGACAGTTAAATAAGTTAAGCGGAAGGATTAAAGAAATTTTCGAAGAAGTCGATTAAATATAATTGTCAGCAATTTAATTTAATCGATGGATATCTATAATTATAACGTGGAAAGAATAATTAAACATTTAATAACATAAGTTAGAATACTACGATTTTGAGAATAAAGCTGAGAGTGCAATTATAATTCTTTAGTGGAATGAATTATTATTTATATTTTTATAAAATTGCTTCTAAGCTGAAGTAGGATTTCATAATTATATTAGAAGTACATGTCTTATTTACTCCACATATTCCTGATGTAACCTATATATATGCCGTTATAAAACCTGATATCAATTAATTCATTAATTTGTCAGTTAATTTAGTGGTTAGGATTTTCACGTTTTTAAAATCTTAAGTCAAGTTAAGGAATGTTTTGGAAAACATAATAGATCAAAATTCACACTTTATTCGTGTTTAACATTCGAGAATACAACAGAAAACTTGTATCGGAGATTTGACTAGAAGTCAAAAAAATCGCAACATAACATTGACTGAAAATTGTTGCAGCAACCGAAATCATCCAACTTGATTTCAAAAAGCATTATCATAAAACTAACTTTAGGAGTATTTACCGAGTTTTATTTTGATTGTTCGATATCAAAAGTTTTAATTTGGAGCCAATTTCAACGTTTACCCGTCTAGTTATTTTTTGATTAAAATCATAGATATAATCTTAGGATCTTGACAGTTTGCCCCAACAATTAATATCAGAGCCATCTTTGATTATGTATGATTTTATCATGGATTCGAGTAGATTTAAATTATGCTAACTCGGTTTTGCAGGTAATCTAATCTCTACTTTTAATGGTTATTATTTATTTTGCATATTTGATTGCATGGTTTGAATGATAATTATTAAATTATTTTTTTTAACCACAATTATTGATCATGGTAGATTGATTGTGAACTCTTCGGAGGCATAAAATCATTATAAATAATTGTTTTTCGATTCCAAGTTCTTATATATTTTGTTTTTTTAATCGAAAGTCAAAGAATGGCGAAGAACAAAGAATGAAGAACAATTGGAAAATGCCAAACGGGACCTTCATCTCTTCATGTGATCCATTATTCATGGATATTTGGCTGCCACGTGTATCTAGTTATCACCACCAAGGTTTCATGTATCATGATAAAAACGTGACAGTGATATTTTTTGTTCCAAGGATGCTTATCATGATTCATGTGTTATATATCTCATGATTATTTTATCAAGGGCAAACATGAATGAAAAAGCCACGGTTGAAAAAAATTTAACGCATAAACCAACGCAGCAAAAGTAATGCGGCAAAAGCATGAAGTGGCGTAAACGGTTGAGCACGCTGCTCTGCGCCCGTGGGTGGCGTGGTGTGCAGCGCGGGAGAGGCAGCGGTAGTGCGTGGTTAGGCAGCGGTAGCAACTTTTCAGCAGAACTGTAATTTATAGCAGTTGAGTTGCGCAAGGTTTCTTGTTAGCTGCAAAATTCTGACAGAATCATAATGACAGAATCATAAGACAAAAATTTTAATTATGACAAAATTGTAATTTTCTGGATGAAGAGAAACTTTTTAGCTAAAGAGTTACAAATCAACCATGAAAGTCGGGATTTAATGCATTTATTTATTTAAATGCGTGAATACTTTAACTTCAATTTATTTATTTTGTTCTGATTTAATTAATTCTAATTAATTCGAAATTAATTTTTTTAATCAAAAAATAAAATAAAATATTTTTTAATTAAACCTTTTTTTAAAAGAAAATTTTAGAATTTTATTTTGTTACATTAAAACACGTTTAAGATAATTTTTTAAAAAATTGGATATCTTAAAAAAACATGATGATTAATTTTATTTTTTTATTTATTAAAAGGAGTTTAATTTTAATAAATTACTTTTTTTCAAAATATGTGTAATGGAAAAATAAAATGAAATTCTTAATTTTTATTTAAAAATAATTTTTAAAATAAATAGAATTTGAAAAAAAATTATTTGTTAAACATAAAAACACATAAAGATGATTTAAAAATTAAAATAATTTGCAACATCTGATTTTCAAAAATTATAAATTTATTTTAATTAGACATATTTTATAACTCTTAAAAATATTTTAAAAACCAAATGGGTGAGAAAATTTATTCACAGATAAATCTCGTAATTTTCATCACTAGTTCATAAGTGTAATTAATTTTGTGTGTTGGCATTATGGCCTTCCTCCCTATCGAACAAAATTAATTACGGGATCATCGATACAAACCTCCTTTGGAGATAATTCTTGGTAATTATTAGTGTGTATCACTTCTCCATCTGAAGGGTTCATTGCGAAACGATTGATTCGAGATTAATTGATGCTTTACACTTAGTTGTAAAGAATAGTATCATTTCCATCTGAGTCATTGCTATTATTTATTGGACCGAAATTACGTCAGCTATTTAATTTTACTTGGTAAGGTTTGTTGCCTAAATAGTAAAATTAAGATAAATTAGTCTGTCTAGACAAATAATAAGAAGTAGAGGTCATTTTCATCGAGGCATGCTATTCATGGTGTACCAAACTGTTGGTGAATTTTTTTTTAAATGACAGAGAAAATCAATTTTAAAATAAAATTTAAAATTTTTGTTCATCATAATTATTGATTTTTAATTATGTGATTTTCATAATTAAAATAACTTTCAATTCACTCGCAACTATACTCAAAGAAAATAAACTTGCGAGTCCTAATTATGTTGACTGGAAAAAGAATCTAGAAATAGCTATAACTACCGAGGGTATTCTTAGGAAGTTAAGAAATGTGTTTGTTTCTAAAAAGGATTCTTCCTCTAAGCCGAAAGGCATGAAGAACACCAAAGTTCAAAAACAGGATGATACGATTTCTAAGGTAGTTAATGGGCCACGTACTGGTGTGAAAAGGCCAAAAAATAGATATTTTCACTGCAACCAAACACGACACTGAAAAAAGCAATGTCCAATTTATCTTGGTAAACAGAACAACAAATATAATTTATGTTTACTAGTTGTGAAAATATGTTTAGCAGTATTATCTACCGGTACCTAGTGTGTAGATACGCGAGCCACTAATTATGGCTATAGTTCATTGCAGGGGTTCAAGAAAACTCGACAACTTAGTGATGGAAAGATTTACCTACACATGGACAATAATACAAGGGTGGCAGCAGTAGTAGTGAGAGATGTCACTCTCAATTTTAATAGAGATCTAATTTTAATATTAGAGATTGCCTTTATGTACCTTCCATTAAAGGATAAAATGAAGAGCAAAAGTGATCAAGAGGCAATTTTCGGATAAAGGCTATAGAACTAAAAAACCGTTGAAACTGATTCACTCTGACTTATGTAAACCTATGACTATCCGGGTTAGAGGAGACTTTGAGTACTTAACCACTTTTATTGACGATTACTTAATGTATTGATACATTTATTTGATGCACCGCAAATCTAAATACTTTGATAAATTCAAAATATTTAAGGCGAAAGCGGAGAAGCGTCTGAAAAAATATATCAAGACACTTCGGTCTGACTATGGTGGTGAGTACCTCTTTAGAGAGCGAGTACCTCTTTGGAGAGTTTAGGAATTATTTATCAAAGAAAATGATTATATCCCAATTAACTGTACTAGGCACTTCACAGCAGAATGGTGTAGTAGAAAGAAGGAATAGAACTCTTATGGAGATGGTGAGATCTATGATGAGTTATTCAAATTTACTCGATTCGTTTTGGAGACTTGCATTAGAAAAAGCAGCATATATTCTGAACTTCATACATTTTAAGTCAATACCTTTTACTCCCACAGAATTGTGAACCAGGCATAAACCTAGTCTGAGATATATTCGAATTTTGGGGTGTCCAGCACATGTGTTGAAAGAGAACACAAATAAGTTAGAATCGAGAACAAAAGTATATTTCTTTGTTAAATGTCCCAGGAGAATGAAGGGTGATTTATTTTATAATCTTAAAAATCAGAAGGTCATTATCAATGCCAATGCCCAATTCTTGAAAAATGATTATGTAATAGACCACAAACCCAAGAGCAAAACTATTCTGGAAGAGCTAAGAAAAAATATCAGTAGTACAGTAGAAGTTCAACGGGGATATGCCATCGATATCCCATTATCTCCTCATAGTAGGAGGATTATCGGGACACGTGCGGATCTTGAACCAGATCAGGGTGCTATCATTAACATGCCGGTTTCATAACCAGAGAAGCATGGGGGTAATGGTGCACAAGGCTTAAAATTAGCAAAGTGTGTCACTGTTAGTACACAGACGCAGGTGGTTTCTCGTCGTAATGGGAGGGCTGCTTATCAACCCGATCGATATATATTCTTAGGAGAGTCATTTGGCAGGATCTAGGAAGAACTAGATATTAAACCCTTTAACTACAATGAAACACACCAAGATAAAGATGCAGAATTATGGCAAAGGGTTATGAATTCAGAGATAGAGTCTATATACTCTAACTAGATCAAAAAACTTGTAGAACCACCCAAAGGGATAAAATCAATTGGATGCAAGTGGATCTACAAGAGGAAGAAATGAGTAAATGGAAAGGTAGAAACCTTCAAAGTTAGGCTTGTTGCAAAAAAATTTACTCAGAAAGAAGGAATCGATTATGAGGAGATCTTTTCACTAATAGCCATACTTAAGTCTATCCAGATTTTCTTATCCATTGCGACTCATTTCAATTACGAAATCTTTCCTTAACGGAAGTCTTAACGAATGTTTCTATATGGTACAACCAGACGATTTCATACCAAAGAGCCATGAGCACATGTTGTGCAAGTTTAAAAGATCCATTTATAGACTTAAGCAGGCATCTATGTCATGGAATACTCGATTTGATCAGGCTAGTAAGTCTTATGATTTTGATCAAAGTCTTGACGAGTCCTGTGTGTACAAGAAGCGTAGTGGTTTTTTTAGTACTTTTTGTGAATGATATCTTATTCATCCGAAATGATGTGGGGGTGTTATCTTCGGTGAATGTATGGTTATTCAGCTAGTTCGTTATGAAAGACTTGGGAGAAGCCAGTCAGATACTCGAGATCAAGCTTGTAAGAGATTAGAAATAGAGGTTGTTGGGCTTATCACAAACTACTTATATCGATATAGTCTTTACTTGTTTTAGCATGCAGAATTCCAATAAAGAATTTCTCCATTTTAGACATAGAATCACTCTATCCAATGATCAATGCTCTAAGACACCTGATGAGATAGAGACGATTCCTTATGTTCGGCAGTAGGAAGCCTTATATATACTATGATTTGCACTAGATCCGACATCTATTTTTACCATTGACATTGTTAGCAGATATTAGTTATTAATATATTAGCTAACATTTGTATATTATGCTAGCTAATAAAAGAAAATAAATATTTTATAAAAAATGTATATATTTTTTATTTTAATACCAAAGTTATGAAAATTTTAAGAGTTTTAGTTAAATTTGTAAGAAAGTTAAATTTTTAAGCCAAGATTAATATTTTTACTTGTTTAACTAAGTTTAGGTTTTTAATAATAATTATTATAAAAATTGGGTTTTGTAAATTATAAAAAAAAAAACTATATATATATATATATAGATATATATATATATTGTTAATCAATGCTTTATAAAAATAATCCTATACAAAATAGTAATTAAAATGTTTTAATAAAAAGTATGTATGTGATTTTCTATGTTATAAAAATAGAATGTTTTATAAAATCAAAATTAATATTTTTTAAACTAGTTTTATAAAATAAAAAGAATTAAATTTTTTTGTACATTTTTAGTGATTTTTAATGATTTAAGTTTTTATAAAATATTTTAAAATTAGAATAGAATTTTTAAGAAAATATGGAATGTTATCTAATTATAATTTTAACATGTTTACTAGATTTGGAATTCTGCGATAATTGAGAACAAATTTTGCTAAATCAGGTAAGATTCTGATATCTGAACTAATTTTTATTTCA
>JAULJZ010021857.1:0-15661 GCA_032270985.1 Heliamphora pulchella
ATAAAATTATTATTAATTGATAAGTTTATAGTTTTTATTATTATAAGTTTATTAATTTATTATAACTATAAGTTCAATAATTTTTCATACTAAATATCATCTGATAATAATTTGGATTGATTAAATATTCATTAAATATTGCGGTAATTTGTTTTAATTGTAATAAAACTAATAGAATAGTAGGAGTGTAAATAAAAGAAAATAATTTTGTTGCCTGATAAAAAATTTTATAAAATTTTTTTATATGTATTTAAATTATCCTAATCACTAGGTATTGGTAGAGAAAAATTAGTTTATATATTCATTTTAAAAAATAAATTAATTACTTTTCTTTATTTTATTGCTAATTGTAACATATTATATATCGAGTTCCACCTACTTTCTATATCATGCTGTAATTTTTTACATTTTATATTTTCTTGTTGACATATTTTCTATACATATCAACTCTTCTAGCACTACTATATATACATCTTATTGCTAACCTAACTCTTTCAAGAGATTCATTGTAATATTTAAATTCTTCCTTCACAATTAAATTTAAAATATGTACGGAATAATGAATATGAAATAAAAAATTAGATAATGGAAACTATAAATAACGTTTTAAATAATTAACACATTCATTATTATAAGAAATATTATCTAAAGTAATAGCAAATATTTTTGATGCAATGTCCCACGAAACTAGTTCTTACCTAATAATTATACCTAAAGAATAACCAGTACAGAAAAATTCTATAGTTTTAAATGAAATTTTTTTTTTACATAAATTCCAATCATTATCTATAAAATGTGCCACAAAATATTAAAATTTTTGAACATTTCTAGTAGTCCATAAATCAGAAGTTAAACTAATTTTTTTTAAATTTATAAATAAATTCATCAACTCGATTTTAATTTCATCAAATCTACTTAAAACTCTATATTTCTTGTAGTATTTCTAGAAAAAAAAAATGTTAAAAGTGCGGAACAAATTCGATTTGTATCATTTCTTCAAATGCCCATTATCCACTCATTGAAAATGGTTGTTATTGTTTTATTATATAATCAACAATAGAATTTTGTGCGCAGATTTGTTCCCATAAAAAATTTATAATATTACCAGTTGCACTCCTACCTATTTGCATTTGTAAAATGAGAGTAAAAGTTGAATTTTTACAGTGACTATCAGAATGTCTACATAAGTGGCTAGTGTCACTCGATATGTGATCCGAAAATCACTCGATGTGTGATCCGAAAGTAATTTATTACAAATTTTACATTTTGCTTTAACAGTAACGGTGGCATCATTATTTTTTTTCAAAAATTTTTTCAAAAAATTTCCATACATTTGAGACTTTTATATTACATGAACTTACAGATACAAATACAGATGCATGTGCAAATGTTGATGAAGCAGTTGGTAGATTAGGAATAAGAGCGGAGGGAGTGAGATTAGAACCACTAAGTGAAAATATGAAAATATCTTCTTCTTCTTCATCAACGGTAAAAATATTTCGATCCATCGATAAAAAAAATTATAAAAATTTTAAAGCAAAATTAATAAATTAGAGAATATGGACTAGAATTTAAAAAAATTGAAAATGAAATAAAATTTAATTTTTTAAAAAAATTAATTAGAATTTTAAAAAATGTATTCATAATTGAATTAAATATTACAACAAATAAATTAAATTACAAAAAGTTTAATTTTTTTAGAGACTAGAATTTAAATTGCAACAAATAAATTAATTTTTTTAGAGAATAGAGACTAGAATTTAAAAAAATTTAAAATGAAATAAAATTTAATTTTTTAAAAAAATTAATTAGAATTTTAAAAATATATATTCAAATTTTAATTAAATATTGCAATAAATAAATAAATTACAGAAAATAAAACAAACTGAATTAAGGAACTCCAATCTTTAATCTTGATCTCGATCGATTTGTATTTTAATCTTAATATTGATTCTTGATTTTCACTACTTGATTCGCCAACAATTGCACCAAACTCGAATATCACCGAACCCGAATATCGCCGAGTAATTAGAGAAAAAAATTAAAGAGAAGATAGTAGAGAGAAGATAGATGTTTGCATAAAATTTTTATCAAATATGCACCCCTATTTATAGGGAAAATTGTATTTTAAAAAAAAACTAGCCGTTAACCGGGCTTGAGCTGGACCGGGCCCAACGGTCAAAAATTTTGGGCCGACGATTTTAAATCACAATTGATTCGACCCGTCCATTTTGAAAAACTGACCGTTGGGGGGATTTGAGGCCGGGCGGGCTAGGCCGGGCCCAACGACTAACCCGGGATCGGGCATGAGGGCAGGCTTTTGCGTGGGCCGACCTCGGGCCGGGCCGGGACGACCCACGGGCTCAGGGGTGCGGCTCATGCCCGAAAAATAAATAGTACGAGTCGAGCCGAACCAGGCTGAGCCCGCATAATAACAAGTTTCGAGTGGATTTCGGGCTCCCATCGGGCCTCGACCCAATTTTTCACCCCTACATGGGTCCCATTCCATTCAAACAAATGTACCTATCGAGCTTGCAATTTGGCAAAGTAATAAAGGCACTTTAATCAAGCTTTTATAATTATAAACAACGGGGATATAAATCAGTATAAATCAAAGCTAGATGGCATGAAAAGAACAAAAATGGGCATTAAAAAGACATTCGCATTATTCTAAAACTTTATATGTCATTCAGAGGTCTAAAAAGTAAATCAATCCAAGTGAACAATAAAGGATGTTACTAAACCAAAAGGTAGTTTCTATTATTACCGTACGAATCGATACCAATAAGAATATAGGGTACCGTTAATTTTAGATACTTACATGTAGGTGCTGTTTAGCATTGTTTTTGTTTGTAACTTTTAGCGTGTAGTCAGAGAAATAAGTAATTGTAGGAGAAAAATTGTAAGTGTAGTTTGAAATAGAAGTTGATAGTAGAAGAACTAGTAAATTGTAGCTTGTAGATTATAAAATGTATTTTAATAAAATAAAAATAAAAAGTAATTAATGGTGCAAAAAGGACAAAAATACCCCTCCCATCACACTACTGTGCACTGCTTGGCCTAATCCCAACTGCTTGATAAAAAAGCGGCTAACTGGTCTGGAGGTTTGAAATTTGGTTTCCAAACTTCCCTTCGTTATTTTTTATTTCAAAATTACCACTTATAAAAAAAAAACAGCCTAGTGTATGAAACTCCCGCGTATGTAAAGTCTGAAAAAAGAGACTGACTACAAAAAGATCAATAGTACGCAACTTTACTTTACATTTGTAAGTAACTATTTCTACGTCTCGAACCCATGACTTATAGGTCACACGATAATAACTCGACCATTGCACTAAGGCTTCTCGTCTTCAAATTTACACTTATATGTTTAAAAATTCACCACTAATTCGTTTGAGTTCCGAAATAAAAATTTACCCACAAATAATGTCAAATTGAAATTAACAGGTTTTTTCAAAATTTACCCAAAAAAATAAGTTTTTTTTTTAAATACAATTACAACCAACACTAATTTCCTTCTAGATCACCTTCGTGTATGGTCTCAACACCCCGGGGGAACAGTGCAAGTTATGGAGTATGGTTCACTCTCTTGCTCTTGGGCTCACCAGTTCTCTTTGGTTATTGTTAGGCGATTTCAATGCTGTTAGATACCCTTACGAGCGTTTTGGCGGATGTGACAAGTGGGCTGCCCATATGGATGACTTTAATAAATGTCTATATGCGACCGAACTTGATGACCTTAGATACGGTGGTATCCAATTTACTTGGTCTAATAATCAAAAAGAAGGGAGCTTCATTAAGACTAAGATTGATAGAGGGTTAGTTAATGAGGCCTGGGTGACTACTCTGCCCCAAACAAATGCTCTTTTTTGCACCCCTAGTATTTCAGATCATGCTAGAATTGAGATTCTGCTTAATTTCGATGGTTTTAAAGCTAGGAAACCGTTCAAATACTTTGATTTCTGGGCCAAGAGCCCTCTCTTTATACCTCTGGTTCGGGGGGTGTGGCAAGAGAAAGTTGAGGGTTCTGATATGTTTCAGGTTATCAAAAAGCTTAAGATGTTGAAAGCTAAGCTAAAGCAGTTGAATAAAGAGTCTTTTAGTGAGTTATCCGCTCGTGTTGTGGCTCAGAAAGGCGTTCTTGAGAACCTTCAGGTTAGATTGGATAAACACCCCAATGACCACCTCCTCGCGAGTCAGGAGCGGGAAGCCTATAAGTCCTATATGGATTTCAGTCTGGTTGAGTAGAGTTTCCTCAAGCAAAAAACTAGAATCCAATGGCTGAATCTGGGTGATCAAAACTCTAAAATATCTATAGTTACGTGTGATGATGGTACGGTTTGTACTAACCGTCAGGATATATCCGATCATATTGTTGGGTACTATAAGAACTTTTTGGGTTATGCTTCGTCCTCCCCGGGGATTGGTGTTGCGGACATTCGTGCCCTAATTAGGCGCAGGTTGTCTTCTTAGAGTGTGGAGGCTATGGTTGGTACGGTTACTTCTGAGGAGATTAGACAGACTATGTGGTCTTTGAAAGCTAACAAGGCTCCTGTTCCTAATGGCTTTTCTGTGGGGTTTTTCAAGGATGCTTGGGAGGTTGCAGGCGATGATGTCACTAGAGCTATCAAGTGTTTTTTTGATTCGGGGTACCTGTTGACGGAAGCTAACATGACCCTTATTGTCCTTATTCCCAAAGTTCCCAACCCTTCATCCATCAAGGAATATCGTCCTATATCCTGCTGTAATACTATCTATAAATGTATCTCTATGATCATTTCTAATCGGATTAAGGGGTGTTTGCCTGATATTGTCTCTCCCTCCCAATCTGCCTTTGTTAAGGGTAGACGCATTGCGGATAATATATTCCTTTCTCAGGAATTACTTAGAGATTATCACAAACAGAACAAAGGTCCTAGGTGTGAGCTTAAAGTCGATCTTATGAAAGCCTATGATAATGTTAAGTGGGATTTCATGGAGGCTGTTCTTAAATGCATGGACATCGCTGACAGGATGATCAATTGGATTAGAGAATGCATGACGACCCCCAGCTTCTCGGTTAGCATTAATGGGGAGCTCAATGGCATCTTCCCGGGGAAGAAAGGCCTTAGGTAGGGTGATCCATTATCCCCTTACCTTTTTGTCATGGCTATGGAGGTTCTGTCTGATCTCTTCCATAAATATACCTCTGAGATGTCATTTAATTATCACTGGAGATGTCGCAAGGATAAAATTGTGCACCTTTGTTTTGTTGATGACCTTATGGTTTTTTCGAGAGCTGATGTTCCGTTAGTTATGGTCGTTAGGAAAGTGTTAGATGACTTTACTAGACTATCTGGTCTATCTCCTAGTCCGCCCAAAAGTGATGTATACTTTTCGGGTGTGGAGGGTCATACTAATAAGCAAGAAATTCTTGATACCCTCGGCCGGTGCGGTATCTAGGGGTTCCGCTGATTTTCACGAAGCTTGCCTATAAAGATTGTAAACCTCTTATGATAAGATAGCTAAGAGAATTTAAGTCTGGACTAGCAAGTTTTTATCCTATGTAGGTAGACTCCAATTAATCGGATCTATTCTGTTATCTATACAAGTATATTGGTCTTCATTGTTTATTCTCCCCAAGAAGGTGTTTAAGGAAGTAGAAAGCCTCTTGAGAGCCTTTTTATGGAGTGGTCTGGAGTTAAAGTCTTCGGGAGCTAAGGTCTCGTGGGAGGAGATCTGTCTTCCTTGCAAGGAAGAGGGGCTAGGGCTCAAATCCCTTGTTATGTGGAACAAAGCCGCGGTGGCTAAGCATATCTGGTTTCTTCTTACTGGGGGGGGGGGACATTTCCCTCTGGTGTATGTGGATCAAATCCAATATCCTCCAGGGTAATCCCTTCTGGGCAGTTAAGATCCCTCAATCGGCTTCATGGTGTTGGCAAAAGCTCCTTCAGCTCCTGCCAATGATCAAACCCTTCATTAAATACGAGGTCGGTGATGGTAAGGACACATTCCTGTGGTTTGATCCTTGGCATCCGTGGGAATCTATTTTTGAGGAGAGGGTCCTCGCATTATATATGATTCGGAGCTTGATCGCATGGCCAAAGTGCAAACCATTGTTAATGGTTGCACTTGGAGGTGGCCGTCTGCGGTCTCCATGGATCTTATCGATATGGCTAGGGAGGTTCGGTTCCTACCTAATGCTTCTAGGCCTGACACCATCCCCTGGCTCCTTAATGGTGGGAATGTTTCTATAGGTTCCTTAAGTGTGGCTACCCGTGATCCTCAGCCTTATCTGGTGTGGCATAACCTTGTCTGGTTTAAGCATCATATTCCTAGGGTTAGTTTTATTCTCTGGATAGCCATTAGGGGTCGTCTTAATACTGGTGATAGACTCAGGTTGTTTGGTATCGACTGTGACTATGATTGTAGTCTATGTTCGGGTTTCTTGGAGTCTCACGATCATCTTTTCTTTAACTGTAATTTTTCCCATCAGGTGTGGTCTAGTGTTTTAGGTAAGTGTCATCTTGTTTGTACCGAGTCCACCTAGAGGGACTGGTTGTATCGTTTTGCGAGTGGGGGTGGGGGGTCCGCCCTTAGTTCCATGATCCGTAATTTAACGTTCTCTGTTTCTATCTATTGTATCTGGCAAGAGCGCAATTTGTGCATTGATCAGGGGGAGAGTTTCCTCTAGACGTTGGGTCCCTGACTCTTTTATCAATCAAGATATTCAAGAGAGTTGGGGTGTTAGACCAGATATTTTTGGTACTAATTGTTAACTGATCTCGTTTTGCAGTGGTGGGCCAGCTTTTCGGGTGAGGTTTGGGATTTTTTTTTGAGAGTTGAGTTATACACATTTTGAGCGAGTGTTTGAGAGGTTTCTAACTCTTATTACCTGTAAGCTATTTCTTTCTATGCAGATCAGCATGGAAGGTGTAGAGGAGCTGTGAGTTTTTGGGTTAATTTGTTATTGAGGGTTGTGTGATACACTGTCCTTGAGTGAGGAATGTGAGTTTTGTGTGTTTTGCCCCTTCCTCCTCCTTGGAGGGATGCGTGTTTCACCTATATGTGCATATGTTATGAGGTTTTCTAATCTTTATCCCCTGCAAGTTTTTTTGGTTGTGCAGGTCTCCGTGGAAGGTTAGGAGCGTGAGTGATGTGAGTTTTGCATTTCTGGCTATGAGATCTACTTCTATCTCATTGTTGGAGTGTGGAGTGATACACCTGTGTGGAGCGTGTGAGGTCTCTGGGCGAGTGTGTTTCACTTTACTTGGTTTTCTTATGGGTTCTCTATGCATCTCAGGTCCTGTGTTTTTACTTATCCGAAACGGAAGAAGTCCCGACGGTGAGGTTGCTGAGTCTCATGGTGGCTTCCTTGGCTTCTCTTTTTGTGGTTCACTCCTGTTTTGTTTCCTAGCTATGAGGGTTGTTCATAGCCTTTCCCCTTGTACATAGGGTTTGTGTTTTTTGTTTTGTTCTCCTAGTTATGGGGGCTGTCCATAGCATCTGTTATGTGGTGTTAGGTTGGCTGTTCCTGTTTGTAGGCAGATGTGGGGCCTGCCGTGTTTTGATTGAGGGTTGGGGCTGCTCCTAGCGCCGTAGGAGTGCTGTAGGGTGCTGTCCTTGTCTTGTTGCTCTCCATCCTTTTCTGTTCATTGATGGTTTTTTAGAGGGAATCAGTTTCTCTATGATATTGTTGTTGGTGCTCTGGGTTTGTTGCTGCGGGTTTTTCTTGAGGTTGCTGGTTGTTGCTGGTGTATGGCTTGGCTCAGCTTCGGTTTTGAGCTGTTGGGTTTCAGCTTGGTTTTCAGTTTCGATTTTCAACTTGGTCCTGTGCTAGCTTCTCTGTTTTGTTGTGTTGACATCTTACTCTCTACAGGCGGTTGGTTTAATCTAGTTTATGTATATGCTTTCTTTGTTTCCTTTCCCATTATTGTTCACAATTATGGGGTGGCAACATTGGCTTCCTTTTTGTTTTCAGTTGTTGCTCCCCGGGGGTTTTTTTTTATGTTTGGTTATGGCTTAGCCAAAAGTCTTTTTATTGCTTTTGGTTTTTTTTTCTTGGTGGTGCGTTGTTCGGCCTGGGGTATACCCCTTGTAATTTTGTTCCTTCTTTTTCTTCTTTTATGATACATTTAATTATCCAAAAAAAGATAAAGTGGTTTGATAAAAAATTTATTTACATACACAATTTGAACCATCAATAATTTCAATTTGAAATATTTTACCGAGTTATTTGTTTTTTTGGTTTGGTCAAATTAACATAAATTCTTTTTCAACATATTTTTCATCAAATTTCGAAAACTATTCCAATTACAAATACAACACTTGGTAGTGATTTGGCTGGCGGTGCCGTTGAACAAAAACGGTCTGCATGGTGATTGTCGTGGTCCTCGAATCATTGTCATCATGATCAATTCGTTTAAATAGTTGTTGATGAAAATAATATTTTCTTATTTACAACCGAAGCATTGTAAATATTTTCTTATTTTCATCGATCGTCACTATTTTCATCCTTACTTACTTTTGTCATGTTCCAAATAAATGTAAGGCTTTTTTATACATTTGTTCAAACTTTCTCTTGTTTCAATCCAAAAGTAAAGCAATGGCATTTTGATCATTTTCCTCATGTTTGCATTGAAAACGAAAGAAAATATATATTAATATATTGTTTCATAAAATCAATATTATTGACGTTTTCAACCAATATATCTATGCCCGCCCTTTACAAATGGCTACCATAATTTCACGTTTGTGATGCCCCAAATTTTGAGAATATTTAGAGCAACAAATAATAATAAGGCTGCAAAAAAATAATAACGATATTACTCATACATACCGAAAAGTAAAATAATGTAGAGTTCAGTATTACTGACCCAATTAAATTTTTTCTTGAAATACACCAAAACAAGAAAAGAAATAACAGACTACTGCAAAACCAGTACTATGGGGTCAAGGAAGGATAGGTCAAAACTGCAAGGCCCCTGCTCACAAGAGCCATAGCTCCACGTCCTCGTTAATGTACTCGCCAATAGACTTTTCTGACCCCTCAAAACTAAGTATGGAATGCCATGAGCTATAACACCTAAAGAATTAAACTAATAGAACCATACAAATATTTTTTATGCAACAAATCACACACCAATAATGTTATTCATGACAAGAAATATGATAAGAATGATGCATTCCATTTAATTACTAAATTCAATTAGTCTCTAGGTTATGCTAGGTACACCCAACTAGAAAAAACAATCCTAACCCCGATCAACTCCACAGATCAAGTTTACCAACCGATATCAAGTACTCATTCAACCTTGGAATGACTACGTAGTCGAACTAATTATCCAACAAGGTCATCATGAACAAGTCAACATCAGGCCATCGAATCTCAATTCAAGTTCTAATGTGTAATCACGAAAATTTTTAACACTAATTATTTCACCACTTGAGCCACCCTCACCAATAAATATAACAAGCATGGCATGTAGCCGCAGGGAGCCTCCCCTCAATCCCAAAATATAATCGTGCATATAGTACTCGGGGGCATCCCTGTAATCCAAAATAGTTTTTTTTTTGTTTCCATGGAACAAGTTTGAAAATGTCACAACCCTAAAGTTCATTTCATTCTCTGCTTTAGAATTTAGTGATCCCCGTGATTCTCAATCCTAATTATGATGAGATACATGAAACCTTGCCTAAATATATGCGCCTTTAACTTATAAAAGGAGAACTTCATGCTTGATGCACAATTATTGACATGTGGCATTTAGGCAAAAATGAGATTCATGCTATTAAGCTTTAAAAAATCATTATTTGTGCAAATGAAATGAACTAAATTTATACTTAATCAAGATTTATCACTAACAAACATATAAACACAACAAACATGGTATCATGCATCACAATTAATCAAGCAAAGCATAGCATGAACCTAAAGTACACTTGGAGTTCACTTAAACACTTTAATCCTTATTAACAAGGTTTAGGATTTCAATTTTAGCTACTGTGTTTGGAATTTTTAAAATATCAAGACTTCATAAAAAATCTCAAATTTGTTAGGTAACCTCTTTGGGATGTTCGGAACAATTTTTGTGAAAAACATTTTTCTAGATTCTACCTCTAAGACCCTAGTTTTTGAAAAATAAAATCAGGTGACAGATTTGATGTATGCTTCAGCATAAGGGTAGGTTTTGAGGTTAAATTTAAAAATTAAAAGCGTGCACTTCCCCAAGGTAGAAAATTTTTAAATTTTTTTACATCAATAGATATTTAAGTTAATAAGCTTAGGGACTTGACCTTACTCAAAATCCGTTATATTTTATTTTTAAACAATTTTTAACCAAATAGTGTCCAAATCTGACACTTTTTGGAAGAAGTAACACAACTCTCTCTAAACTCTAGCTTTTCGAGTAAATCCAGTAGAATTTGAAAGATAAGAGAATAATCTAACTTTCTCCATTAGTTTCATACAAAAAGAAGTTTTCTTTAGAAAATAGCGTTGTCTCAAAATTGTCCTTCGAAATAGTATTTTTAGCTATTTTGAGACACAAAATTCAAAAATATGAAAGAAATGGAACTAAGGTTCACTAAAATTCATGCATGTAGAGAACATCAATATAAAGTTACAGTAAAAACTTCAGAGCAATAGCTCGAGTCTAGATCCAAAAATAAAATGCACAAAACTCAGGTTTTTTACCAAAAATCTTCTAGGACAAAATTATAAATATGTACTTTCTTGGCTTTTTGACCAGTGATCCATCCATACATGGTCATATTCATCTTATATATGACTTCTATAAGAGATATATATACCATTGTTGAGAATCGAACTAAAAAATATAAGAAAGATTTGACGAGAAGAGAAAATAGTAGAGATTTTGAATTCAAAATCACATCTCATGAATGTGAGCATGGATCTTGAACCTTTTTGAGTTCTTGAGCCAAATAAAGCAAGAAATTAAAAAAAAAAAATAAGTAAGAGAGTATGGTTTCTACCTTGTTTTGGGGATGGAGAGATGGATGAAAAATAGTTTGATGAAGAAAAACCTCATTTGAATGCGCTACAACACTTATAAAAAGAACAAAAGCTTAATTTCCTTCTTTTTCTCTCCTTCTTTCTCTATATTACTCTTAATCTTAGAATTTTTTTTTTTTTTTTTGTAAAGAGGAGAGGGAAATGGCTGATTTTGTAGAGAAAATGGTAGTATGGGAGCCATCATATACGTGTTAGGTTGGATGGTGGCTCTAGCCTATGATTTTACATGCAAGAATGACATAATGCAATAAAATATTGGGTTGAGTGATGGGGTGTGTAAGGTGGCTGGCTAGGGGTGGAAATTTGGCTCTAAATTTAAATTATAATTGTATTATAATGATATATTAAAATTTTAGTTATATATTTATACTACATTATTCAAGAAAATTGTTCAAAAATTATTTTAATGTATATTTTTAATTACTAATTTTATGGAATTGAATTAATTTAGAAGTTTTATGATTAGTATTTTATTTCTATAATTTAAATTTAATATGGTATTATTTAATTGTGATGGTGGAGCAAATTTAGAATTTTTATTTAAATTTGTGACTTGATGTATATTTTTTTTGGTTACTTTTTCACTAGTATTGAATTAAATTAATAACTTTATGTTTAAAACTTTAATTCTATAATTTACTATTGTTTTATCACTATTTAATTAATTATGTAGCAAATGTTTTGTTAAATTAAGCCTTTTTACATTTATGTATAAATTTGACTTAAAATTGGGATTTGGCGTATTAGGGTTTAATGAGTCTATTCATAACCGTATATATTAGATTATGTATTTTATGATTTATTCCTTAATTTATAGTTTGTAATGTTATTATAATAATTAGATATAATTACATCAAGAATATGCGTTAAAATAAGTCCTTTTTGTGCAATTCCTTAAAATAAACTATTTTAATTGAAATCTTGATTATATAGTCTTTATTAATTAGATTGAGCTATATAAGCATATTATTTTATTAAAAATTAGATTTTTAAAATTTTAATTTTTTGACAATAAAAATACATACATATACAGCCTAGTTTAGCCTTTAGAGAAAAGTTAGGTTGGGTTTTGGGCCTAATTTTTAAGAATTGGGCTTAGGTTATGGATTTGGATCTTTTAAATTATTTGGGCTCAAGTCTTAGATCTTTCTTGGGTTCAAGGTTAGATTACTGGGCTAATTGGACC
This sequence comes from Heliamphora pulchella, assembly GCA_032270985.1. Classification (NCBI taxonomy): domain Eukaryota; kingdom Viridiplantae; phylum Streptophyta; class Magnoliopsida; order Ericales; family Sarraceniaceae; genus Heliamphora; species Heliamphora pulchella. The sequence goes on from JAULJZ010021857.1 coordinate 12,201, forward strand.
TAACTCAAGTTAATGAAAAGGAATTGCGCAGAACTAATTCAAGTTGGGCCAAATTAAAATTTGTTCTATTAATTTATTTCATTATTATTATTATTATTATTATTATTATTATTATCTCATTGTAAGCCTTGGAAGCATTAAGTTTATGTCTTGGAAGTTAGAATTTAATTTGATTTGATTTGATTTTTATTTATTTATTAAATCAATAAAATATTTTGGTACATACTCTTAGGAGGTCATGCATGTATGTTATGTGTGTATTTATTATACATATTTTTTTGTATATTAATTAACATTGATTGTAGAGAATGTGGATAAAAAATGTCTCGAGAATTTTTATGTAACTACAAAGATTTGAGAGACTTATGTATAATTATTAAAACTAAAATCTTCTAGAACTTTGAGAGTGACTTATATGATACTAAAGTGTTGTTTAGGAGAATTGCAACTTATTATGAATTTTGGTATCTTCGGCCAAAAGTGTAATTATTAAGAAGTTTAGGTTAAAAGTGTAATTATTATAAATTATAAGGTATTAGGTTTTTAAATATATTTTCTTCTCGAATTTTGAACTTATATGTAATTTTCTTATTATTCGAACTTAGAATTATTTTAGAGTAACACTAGTGAATGTGTTGAGCATAGAAGGTTACAGGAATTGTCAACTTTTTCTTAAGAAGAGTTTGGGTTCGTAATCTCATTTTTAGGTTTAGCTTTTTGGTTTCTTAGCCTCAACGTAATCTTAACTTCAATTTGATAACACGTCTTCTATTGTTTTCTTGTCAACTTCATTAAAAGTTTATAGGAAAAAGAAAGATCAGGTTGAGAATGACTTTTATTGGTTGAAGATGAGTTAAAGTGAATGATCACGAGGTTACATGACTCAAAGAAAGAGAAGTGTCACAGAAGACTGGAGGTTACAATCACTCTTACGAGTTAAGATTTAACAATGTAGACACTATTGGGTTAAAGAACAAAGAACTCTGTTAGTCCATCTTAGACTAGAGCTCAAGACTTTTTGGTCAAAAGTCAAAGAATCTAACTCCTAGGCGATGCATGTGGGTCAAAAGTCTGCAGTTCGCAGAACGTCCGCATGGGTAAGAGTTGAACCTATACTCTAATACCATACTGTGACGTCCCGAATTTGGAGAACATCTATAGCAACAAATAACTAATAAGGCTGCAAAAAAAAACAATAACGATACTACCCATATATGCCGAAAAGTAAAATAATGTAGAGTTAAGTATTACAAACCCAATTAAATTTTTCCCTGAAGTACACCAAAACAAGAAAAAGGATAATAGAATGTTGCGAAACCGGTACTACGGGGTCAAGGAAGGCTGGGTCAAAACTGCGAGACCCCTGTTCATAGGAGCCATAGCTCTACGTCCTCGTTAGCGTACTCATCGATAGGCTATTCTGACTCCTCAAAACCTAGCATGGAATGCCATAAGCTATAATGCCCAGAGAAACCAACATAAACATACATGTATTTTTCATGCAACAGATCACACACCAACAATGTTATTCATGACAAAAAATATGATAAGGATGATGCTTTCCATTTAATTACTAAATTCAATTAGTCCCTAGGTTATGCTAGGTTCACCCAATCGGAAAAAACAATCCTAACCCTGATCAACTCCACAGATCAAGTTTATTGACCGATATCAAGCACTTCTTCAACCATATGATAACTACGTAGTCAAACTAATTATCTAACAAGGTCATCATGGACAAGTTAACACATCGGGCCATCGAATCTCAGGTCAAGTTCTAGTGTGTGATCACGAAAATTTCTAACACCGATTATTTCACCACCCTCACCAATAAATATAACAAGTGTGGCATATAGCCGTAGGGGGTCTCCCTGCAATCCCAAAATATAACCGTGCATATAGCACTCAGGGGCCTCCCCATAATCCAAAATAGTTTTTTTTTTATTTCCACGGAACAAGTTCAAAAATGTCACATCCCTAAGATTCATTTCGTTCTCCGTTTTAAAATTTAGTGAGCCCCGTGATTCCCAACCCTAATGATGATGAGATATATGAAACCATGCTAAATATATGAGCCTTCAACTTATAAGAGGAGAACTTCATACTTGATGCATAATTATTGACATGTGGCATTTAGGAAAAAATGAGATTTATGATATTAAGCTAAAAAATAAATATTATTTGTGAAATGAAATGAACCAAATTTATACTTAATCAAGATTTATCACTAACAAACATATAAACACAATAAACATAGTATTATGCATCACAATTAATCAAACTAAGCCTAGCATGAACCTGAAGTACACTTGGAGTTCACTTAAACACTTTAACCCTTATTAAGGTTTAGGATTTCAATTTTAGCTACCGGGATTTTTAAAATATCAAGACTTCATAAAAAAATATCAAATTTGATAGATAACCTATTTGGGATGTTCTAAACAACTTGTGTGAAGAAAAGTTTTTTGGATTCTACCTCTAATGCCTCAATTTTTGGAAAATAAAATCAGGTGACAGATTTGGTACATGCTTCAGCATATGGGTAAGTTCTGGGGTTAAATTTAAAAATTAAAGGCGTGCACTTCTCCTAGGTAGAACATTTTTAAAATTTTTTACAGCGAGAGATATTTAAGTTAAGAGACTTTGGGAGTTAGCCTTACTCAAAAATCTGTTATATTTTATTTTAAAATAATTTTTAACCAAACAGTATCTAGATCTGACACATTTAACTCTCTCTATACTCAAGCTTTTCAATGATTCCAATAAAGTTTGAAAGATAAGAGAAAAATCTTTCTCCCATTGGTTTGATGCAAAAAATATTTTTCTTTAGAAAATCGCGTTCCAAACGGCATTTTTAGCCATTTTGAGACGGATTTTAAAAATATGATAGAAATGGAACTAGGTTCACCAAAATTTTTGCATGCAGATAACATTAATATGAAGTTACAATAAAAATTTTAGATCAATAGCTCGAGTCTAGATCCAAAAATAAAATGCACAAAACTCAGGTTGTTACCGAAAATCTTCTTGGACAGAATCATAAACATGCACTTTCTTAGCTCTTTAACCCATAATCCATCCATGCATGGCTATATCCCTCTTATATATGACTTATATAAGAGATATATACCATTGTTGAGGATCAAGCTAAAGAAAATGAAAAGATTTGATAAGGAGAGAAAATATAAGAGATTTCGGATTCAAAATCACATCTCATGAATGTGAGCATAGATCTTGAACCTTTTTGAGTTCTTGAGCCAAAGAAAGCAAGAAATAAGAAAAATATGAGTATGAGAGTGGTTTTTACCTTATTTAGGGGCTGGAGAGTTGGAAGGAAAAGAGTTTAATGAAGAAGAACCTCCTTTAAATGCACTACAACACTTAGAAAAAGAAGAAAAGCTATTTCCTTCTTCTCTCCTTCGGTCTCTCTCTCTCTCTCTCTCTCTCTCTCTCTCTATATA
>JAULJZ010021868.1:0-15658 GCA_032270985.1 Heliamphora pulchella
TCATTCTTAGAAAGATCATTTAGAGTAAATGTATAAATATTTTCATACCTATGACCTTCAAGAATAACTTTGTTATTAGCTGAATCTTCAATAACGCACTTAGCATGATCAAATACAACTTTGTAGTTTTTGTCACAAAGTTGGCTTATGTTAAGAAGGTTATGTTTCAAACCATCAACAAACAAAACATTTTAATAGAAGGAAAATGAATTTTACCAATACAGCAAATTCCTATGATTTTTCCTTTACTATTGTCTCCAAAGGTCATAAATCCACCATCTTTTGGCTTAAGAGATGCAAAAATCGATTTGTCGCCTGTCATGTGTCGTGAGCAAGCACTATCAAGGTACCACATCCCTTCTTTGAATGAGAATTTGAGACACACCTGCAAGGAGAATCAAGTTTTGACTTTTGCTACTCAAATTTTCTTGGGTCCTTTGATATTAGTTACTTGAGGGTGTGTTCCTTTAGGAACCCTTTCCTTTTTGACAAAACTATCATGAGATTTTCTGTATGGGTATTGTGTGACATTGTGTCCATGCTCATAACAGTAAAAACATTTGCATTTGAATGATTCGATGATGCCTTGATAAATATGTTGTTCAATAATTTTTGTTTTTTTTTGGGTTTGTAACCAATTTCAGCTTTATCAAAAACACATTTTTGCATCCCAAGAAGTTTTTTCAAATATTTCTTTCCTTAAGTGAACTTATAAACGGTTTTTGTGAGATCCTTAACTTTTTCCCTCAAAATTCTGTTTTCATCTTTTAGAACAGAAACTTGCTTTAGTAAGACAGATTTTTCATTTTTTAAAGATTCAATTTCAGTTGAGGAGGAAAGAACTAATTTTTTTAAAACAGAATTCTTTGCACCTAATTTTCTCAACTCATCATGCAAATCTTCAAAAGCATTCTGCAATTCTTCTAATGAAAAAGAATCAGGAGTTACCACATCATCTTCTTTGGCTATAAGGCATATATTGGCAACTTCATTTTCTTCCTTTTCATCCTCAGAGCGGCTGTCATCGCTTTCGTCCCAAGCTGCAATCATGGCTTTCTTGAAGCCTTTTTTGAATTGCGTCTTGAGCAGAGGACATTCAGCTTTGATATGTCCAGGCTTTTTACACTCATAGCAGATGATTTCTTCTTTCTTAGAGTCGTTCTTGAACTTGCTAGAGTCACCTTTCTTGTGATGAAAGCCATGTCTTCCTTTTCATCACATGAGGAGTCTTCCTCAGATTCTTCTTCAGGAGTTGAGGACTTGAAGACAATACATTTCTTCTTTTTATTGTCTTCCTCATCATCCATCTTGATGTTCATCTCATGGGTCATGAGAGAACCAAGAAGTTCTTCTAAACTTAGTCTGTTGAGGTCCTTGGCTTCTTGAATGGCTGTGACCTTAGCTTCCCAACTTTTTGGCATACACCTCAGAATTTTTCTAACCATTTCTGCATTAGTGTAAATCTTGCCAAGAGATTTCAGTCCGTTAATAATATCAGTGAAGCAAGTAAACATAACAGAAATTGTTTCATCATGCTTCATTTTAAATAGTTCATAGTTACGCACAAGCAGACTGATTTTTGACTCTTTTACTTGATTGGTACCCTCATGGGTAACTTCGAGTCTATCCCATATTTCTTTTGCGGTGCCACATGTAGAGATCCTATTGAACTCATTTGGGTCAAGTGAGCAATATAGGAGATTCATGGCTTTAGCATTTTTCTGTATCTTTCTTATGTCAGTCTTTGTTCATTCGGCCTTTGGTTTAGGGACAACAGCCCCTTCAACGATTTTAGTGGATCTTTTGGATCCATTTATGATAACCCGTCAAATGTCATAGTCTATGGCTTGAATGGAAAATCTCATTCTAGCCTTCCAATAGTTATAGTTTGTTCCATTGAATAAAGGGGGTCTGTTGGTCGATTAACCTTCAGATTGGGCAGGTCCAATACTAGTGGTTGCCATATAAAACTCTTAGCCTATTAAGTCAAAAGCAAGAGCCCAAGCTCTGATACCAATTGTTAGATCTAGACAACCCAAGGAGGGTGAATTGGGTCTTTAAAAAATAAATAGAAATTTTAAGAACCTTTTCAAAAATCTTTTAATATTGAAATAAAGTAAGATATGCAAATATATAAGCAATCCAAATATTAAAAGATGAGGGATAGAGAAAAAGAACCAGACACCAGTGATTTATAGTGGTTCGGCTTTATCTTAGCCTACGTCCACTCCTCAAGATCTCCCTTGAGTATTTTCACTATTCAGAATACTTTCGGGCGTATTCCAAGCCTTTACAAGCTTCAAGATTCCCCTTGAACTGTTTGAATGTTTACGGGCACATTCACAAGCCTATACAGCACCAAGAAGATCCTATAAAAATAAGCCTATATTTTCTTCTAATCTCTCTTAAACTCTTCTTCGATGAGTTTCACTCACTCACTCAAAGGCTAAAGGGTGACTCACCCTTGATTACAATAAATGAGATGTAATAAATGACGAACACTCACTCTCTTTACAAGATTGATTTACGATAAATGAAAGGATAAAGAGAGACGAGGAATAAGAACAGTAGTTGCAGCAGTAAATGTGAGCTTGATGATTTTTGAGATGGATTTGATTAATGGAACAGTAAATACAAGTCTCCAACCTTCTTAAATGCTGAGAAGTAACTCCTTATATAAGTTCTTGTGAGAGTTCTTGACCGTTGGAGGTAGGTGGGGGCAATAAATGCCAAAAATCCAACCATTGAGATCTATTGTATTTTGAATTTTCGTCTTTAGGGTCGACACAAATAGCATTGGTGTCGACACAAAGTGTCTAGGGCAGGGTTCTTCAAGTGGTTGGGTCGACACAAATCTTCTGAGGGGTCGACACAAATTCTGCACTTTACCTTCCAACGTTCTGGGGTTGACACAAATAAATCTGGTGTCGACTCGTTTGAAACTTCAGCATCCGGAGGAACCATTTTGTGTCGACTCAACTTGTCTATGGTGTCGACACTAAATCTCTGCAGGAGACCTCGGTACTTTTGTGTCAACACAAATGTGTTTTGGGGTCGACACCAAAATTCTGTAGTCATCTTCGGTTGTTTTGTGTCGACACAAATCTTCTTGGGGTCGACACTAAAATTTTGCAGGAAGGCTCGGGACTTTTAGGTCGACACGATTTGTCTTGGGATCGACACCAAAAATCTACAGGAGATCTCGGTTGTTTTGTGTCAACACAATTTTCATTTGTGTAGACCCAAACTTTCAGAAACCAAAAGTGAGGATCACTTTTGTGTCGACACAAATTACGTTTGTGTTGACTCAAAATGAGTCCTGGGCACTTCGGCACTTTTGTGTTGATACAAAACTAGTTTGTGTCGACACTGACTTTTTGGTACCTGAAGATCAACTTTTAAAACTGTTAGGGTGTCAAACCATTTGATCAATGGGTGTTGACTCACTTGAGAAGTTTCAAGTATACTTTGCCTTAAAAGTGTTTGACTTAATTTTCAATTAAGATCAACACAAAAAAATTTTAATTAAAAAACTCTTAAGTGTTTAAACCTTTTGAGATAAAAGTCATTTCTCTTTGACTAAGGTGTTAACTTTGATTGTTCAAAATGTGTTAATACTTTTATTTTGAAAATATAAAATATTATTCATTTAAAATAATTTATTCTTAGAAAATGAATTATGAAAATCATTAAAATCAAATTAAAAAGCCGTTGGGCTAATAAGTGGGTTCCAATTCGATGAAGCTCAGGCTGTACAAATGCTACTAAAGGAAGAAGAGAACTACATTAACCCGTGAGCGATTATAATGATGAGGTGAATGTTGTACTTTCCAAGAATGGGGTTGGGTCGCAGACAACAAGGTATTCTAGAACCTGTTTAGGTATTGCCAGCTTCGTGACGTTTCAATCTTGGGTACAAGCCGACAGAAGAAGATTTGGAAGGGTCTAAAGGGGGACGGAAGGCTAAATACTCAAGAATGCTCAATAGCTATTTTGTTAAAGAAGGAGAAGATTTCCCATACTATGGTTTCCTGGAGCCATGGATTGATGAAAAAACTAACCAGAAGCTACCAGGGTTAGAAATCTTCTTTGGCCATCAATTATCTGATACAGAAGAAGAGGAAGCTGTGAAAGGGGAAGAAGAAGGAGAGAAGATTCAAGAGGAAGATTAGGCTGATAAGCTGGACGGCTTTCACATGGGGACATTATTCAACAAAAAGATGGCTTAGATGCACATAGCTGACCAGGACTATCTGATGACGGGCCATAACGCACCGGCTGATTATACCAAGCTTATTGTGGATGCAGCTGCGAAAGATGTGAAGAACTGGTCCATGGAGTCCTGTAATTTGCATGTTGCATGTTCCAAGTCTGAGTTGAATTCTGTAATTAAGAGCACACCTATCTGTGCGTCTTCTCATGTTTGTGCCTTTGAGTTTGTAATCCCGTCTTCCTTCAATGAAATAAACGAGCTTTCTGGTTAATCTGTTTTGTTTGATTTATTTCATACGCTTTTCGGTGATTTTGAGTTCGACGGGGATATCCCCTAAGGAATAAAATTTTTAATAAAAAGAGATGATGAAATGCGCGGTCAACCAATAATTGAAGAAACTTTGTCAATAAATCTGGATAATGAAACTAATTCACAAATTATACAAATTGGTTCTTCTTTATCTTTAGTTAAACATGAATAATTAATAACTTTATTAAATGAATTCAAAGATGTATTTGTATGGTCTTACAAGGATATGTCTGGACTTGATCCTCACAGTGTCTAACAGCATGTCCCCTTGTACCCTGATGCCAAATTGGTCAAACAGAAGTTGAGACGGATCCGGCCAAAATGGTCTTTGAAGATCAATGAAGAGGTCACCAAGTAGATTAACGCTGGATTCCTGATGATAACTGAGTATCCGAAATGGGTGGCCAATATTATTCCAGTTCTAAAGAAAGATTGACGCATCCGAGTCTGCATGGATATCTGAGATCTTAACAAGGCTAGCCCAAAGGATGACTTTCTATTGCCGCACATTGACGTCTTGGTAGATAGTACAGCAGGGCATGCCTTATTGTCATTCATGGATGGCTTCTCTGGGTATAACCAGATTCTGATGGACCCCGAGGACATAGAAAAGACGACGTTCACTACACCCTGTGGCATCGGGATTTAGGGGTCGAAAATAGAAGAATTCAAAGATGTTTTAGAAAATATTTTAAATACCTTGAAAACTAAATTTTGAAAACCCCTTTTATTAAAAATAGAGTCGCCACTTAGTTTTTGAGAAAAACTAAGAAAAACAAAAATAGCCACTGATCTTAAAAACGTTAACCAGAGAAAAGAGGGTTCGGGGGCTAAGGTACGAATCGGGGAAGGTGTTAGGTACTCCGTTCGCCCAACCGTAAGGTTGGCCTCTACTAATCATCATTGGTTCTTTAATATGATTTCTCAAATGCACGCAAATAAAGAAAAATAGAGGCAATGAGAGAGTATCCAAAATCAACTATGAAAAATACATAATATATGTACATAACACTCCAAAACAAGTAAGTGTCAAAAGAAAAATCCTAAATCTTATGGCATGCAATTTCTATCTAAATGATACATGAAACATACCCATATGCAATATTCACAAAAATAAGCTAACTATCATGATTTAAATAAAAGAGCAAGATATACCAAAAGATGCTAAAATTATCTAAACATGCATTGTTACAAAATATGCTAAACTATTCTAAGCATGATTTCAATAAAAGAAACTAAAACATGCATTAACATGATGAATTAGTAAAAGAAATGAGAAATGCAAAATAAAAGATGTATAAAAAGAATTCTAAAAGAAAGTTTATAAAAGAAATTTATGAAAAGGGTTTTAGAAAAATGATATACTAGGAAGGGAGATTCTAACTATTTATATTTACATTAAAAGAAAATAAAAAGAGAAGATAAAATCTATCTTTGAAAGACTTTTTATGATTTTTGGTTTAATAAAATAGAAGAAAAGAAAAATAAAATAGATACTAAAAGAGAAATTATACTAATATTGAGAGAAAAGAAAAAGAAAAGAAATGTTAGAAGAAATTAATTTAAACTAACATTAAAAGGAAAGAAAATAAAATAGGATGGAACATAAAAAGAAAAATAAAGCTACATTGCCATAAAAAGAAAAGAAAAGACATATTAGCATTAAAAATTAACTAATATTAAAAGAAAAAGAACTACAAAATGGAGTATTATAAGGAAGCAAATAAAATAAAATACTAGAAAAAAAAATTACATTATTATTGAAAGAAAATGCAAAGAAATAGAAAATAAAAGGTATAAAAGAAATTCTAAGCTAAAAGAGAAACAAAATAGAGCATAAAATTAATGTTACAAGAAAAGAAAAAGGAATGAAATAGAATGCTAGTAAAAAAAAATTAAGCTAACTAAAAGAAAAGAAAAATAAATAAATGTTAGGACATTAAACTAACATAAAAGAAAAGAAACTAAATGAAACGAAATACTAGAATATATGGGTGTAATATTGATAATTACAACCATTTTTATGTAAGTGTTTGGATTATAACAACAACGACATTGTTTAGTTGTATTGTTCAAATTATGTTAGCACTAATTAATGATTGAATGAATTTAATACAAGTAAACAAATAAACAAAACAAATAAGCTAAATAAGCTAAAGATTGAATTCAAATATTAATAAAGCGACTATGAGTAATGTAAGAACATAATTAAAAATGAAATGATCAAAATAACCCGGCCACTCCAAAGAGGTAGAAAGTGGAGCTAGAAGGGCCGGGGATCCAAACAAGGTACCTAGATTGCGGAATCCTCAAGTCGGGAATGTGCTTCCATTGGTCAATCCCCGGTGGTGATCCAAGCAAGGTAGGCTTCAATGTAGGTGTTGGAGATTCGGGATTCAAAATTTTAGCAGGGCTTTAGCGTCGGGGCTCGGGATAACTCGATATATCGGCAGAGTCTCTCTCACTCAAAATTGGTACTAAAAACATACGCTGGGGTACGGTATTTATAGAATTCTTCAACCAATGAGATGTTGCCACGTTTTGGGGCACATAAGGCCATTTGGAGTTGGCGGTCGCCACAATGCAAGTTGGCTGTCGCCATGTTTTTGGGAGTTTACACAAAGTTCTATGACGGTCGCCACAATGGGAGTTGGTGGTCGCCATGATGAAAGGTGGCGGTCGCCACTTTTGGCTAGGGTTTCCACAAAGTTCTATGACGGACGCCACAATGCAAGTTGGCGGTCACTTTACTTGGGCAGCAAGATTCGATGGTTTAATAAAATTTCATTGGTTTGAAGGTTCCAAGTTCAAATACCGAGCTTGGATCACTTCCCGAGGATTGTATCGAGGTACTATTCCATATCTTTTCATCATCGGATTCGCTTAAGATTAGGCAGGGTCAAATTGGGGTGTCTACAGTTGCCCCTCTTTGATTTAACTTGCGTAGCAACGCGTGAAGCAAGTTATATCAAAGATCCAGAGACAACAACCATTTGACCGAGTCGTCAATCTTAGGCCACAAACATACAGGCATGATGTTGGTCGTACTCAAATTTTCATTGAGTTGCCTACGTACCCCTTTGCTAGGGATCAGACCAGAGCGTAGTTTGTGGGAAAAAATGCAAAGATGTAATGATAAGAATCATGATGTGGATGCTAACATGAATAAATGCTAAATGATGCAGACAGGTATAATGTAATGCAAACACGAGTCAGTTTAAGGTCGTGAAGAGGACCGACGAGTTAGTTTAGGGTCATGAGGAGGACTGAGTCAGTTTAGAGTCGTGAGGAGGACCGACGAGTCAGTTCAGGGTCATGAGGAGGACCGAGTCAGTTTAGGGTTATGAGAAGGACCAACAAGTCAGTTTATGGTCGTGAGGAGGACCGACGAGTCAGTTTATGGTCATGAGGAGGACCGAGTTAGTTTAGGGTCGTGAGGAGGACCGATAAGTCAGTTTATGGTCTTGAAGAGGACCGACGAGTCAATTTATGGTCGTGAGGAGGACCGACGAGTCAGTTTATGGTCCTCCTCAATTTATGGTCATGAGGATGACCGACGAGTCAATTTATTGTCGTGAGGAGGATCGACGAGTCAGTTTATGGTCGTGAGGAGGATCGATGAGTCAGTTTAGGGTCATAAGGAGGACCGATGAGTCAGTTTAAGGTTATGAGGAGGACCGACGAGTTAATTTATGATCGTGAGGAGGACCGACGAGTCAATTTATGGTCGATGAGTCAGTTTAGGGTCGTGAGGAGGACCGATGAGTCAGTTTAAGGTCCTCACGACCGATGAGTCAGTTTAAGGTCCTCACGACCGATGAGTCAGTTTAAGGTCGTGAGGAGGACCGATGAGTCAGTTTATGGTCACAAGGAGGACCGACGAGTCAATTTAGGGCCGTGAGGAGGACCGATGAGTCAGTTTAGGGTTGTGAGGAGGACCATGGAGGTAAACATCAATTTGATAGGTTAAGTTAGGATTTAAGAACACCAGGCTTAAAGGTAGGTTTATCGAAAATGAGATTTAAAATGATCAGAGGCCAAGCCACGGCTGAAACTTTTTGATTTATCGGGAAGAAAGATTGCAAATTAAGAGGTCGAGTTAAGACCTAAAAACAGGATAGGGCACGAGGTAAGGATAACTAAAGTCAATTCAATTTTATTGGGGAGACAGCCACGAATAAGTCGAGTTAAGACCTAAAAATTCAGGATGAGATATGAGATTAAAAATAATTAAAAGTCAAATTTATAGCTTAAAATTAAATTTATCGGAGTGGAAAACCACGAATTAATAGGTTGAGTTAAGACCTAAAAATTCGGGATGAAGTATGAGATAAATATTTTTAAGGAAACAAAGTTTATTTATTATTCGTTAAATTTGTTTTATCATTATTTATATTATTATTTATATTATATATATATATATATTTGTTTTCGCTAAGCATGTGCATACATAGTAAAGTAAACATAAGTAATTAAACAAAAACACCCAAACAGGCCCCTAAGGACCCAAAACGCCATAATGACGTGTTGAGATGATATGACCTTTGGCTGACCTGGCGGTTGCCAAAACAAAATCCTTCTGACATGGCGATCGCTGGGTAAAAATCCTTCGAACATGGCGGTCGCCGTGTGGCTTTTGGAAAACTCGGCGGTCGCTTACTTTGGAGTTGGCCACCGCCAACTCCAACCGCGCATAAGGCCCTCCAGGTGCGTGGTTTTGGTTCATTCGCCCATTTCCACTCTCTCTCTAGCGTCTCTGTCGTCTCTCGTTTTCTCCTTTGCTCCCAAGCATTTCCCCTTGTTCCTTTCTTGCTTCTCAAGATGTTTACCCTTCTATTCGTGACCCGGTCCTCTTTATGGCGGGCCAGGGCCATGGCGATGACGATTTGGGGTCACGACGGGACCCTTCCGCTAGTGGGGGCACTTCTATGCAACCCATCACTGCGATGGATGCTCTTGTGCTCGAGGTGGAGCTTGCCTCCCGTCAAGTTGCTAAGGAGGCGCAAGCAGCTGCTGAGGCTCAGCTGGTTGCTGATGTTGCTGCGGAGGCCGCAGTGGCTAACTTTTTGGCCCTCGATGCTGGAGACGGTCATCCGGCACCTTTTGACCCGCATTCGTATAATCCCTTACCTCATCGCGCGGTTTCACCTGGTTTGAGGTGCTATGAGCCTCCGGAGGATGCGATTGCCACCGACATTCTATTGCGGGAACCCGACCACCATATGTCTCGTCAACGCCCATCGGTAAGTATCCTATCCCCACTTGTTTCAATACCAAATCATGGAATATCAAACGTAGACGCATGTTTAGGATTCCCCCATATGATGTGATTTGATGATGATGACTGATGATGATGATTTATTTTTTGATGCGTTGAATGATTTTGATGTAGATGTTGATTGATGGATGATGATTTGAATTTAGCTTAGATACTTATGCAATGGAGATCAAAACAGTAGGGACAACTAGGATCTTTTAAACAACCAACAAAAAGGAGCGATTATTTTATAGAAAAAGCTGTTTTGATTTTTGATTTTTGATTTTTGATTTATTTTTTAAAGGAATTTTGGAATGAATCTTAGAAAATTGGGGTAAATTTTAAAAAGCTTGAAGAATTTTCGAAAATCATTAGGAAATTTTGAAGGTTTTGAGAGAAATTCCAGAAATTCGAGAAAAACATTTTTCGAAAAAGTTCTAGAAATGTTTAGAAAATTCCAGAAAATTTTGAGAAAAAATTTGAGAAAATTTGAGAAAATACTAAAAAAATTTTTAGAAAAATTTTGGGAAAATTTTAAAAATATTTTAGGAAATACTAGAAATTTTTTTTAGAAAAATTTTGGAAAAGTTTTATAAAAATTTTGGAAAAATTCTAGAAAAATTTTGAGAAATGTTTATAAATATTTAGAAAATCTTAGAAAATTTTAGAAAATTTTGTAAATTTAAGGAAAATTTTAGAAAATTAAAGAAAATTTTAAGAATGCCCTAGAAATTTGCAAAAAATCTTAGAAAAATCTCAGAAATCTTAAGAAGATTTTTGTTCTTTTTTTGTTTTTTTTTAATCATTTGGGAAGAAACCTAGGGAAGAATGATATAAATTTAACTGGTGCACCAGGACTTAGGATCACTAGGAATCACAAACCTAGGGTTAGGGTGTCTAGTTCCTTAGAGCTTGAAAGAAACTGAAGGGTCATCACTTGCACACGAAACTAGGGTTAGGGCGCCTAGTTTCCTAGAGCTTTGCCTTCAAATATTTCCTGCACCTTGCTTGCTTGATTTTTTTTTATATGTTACTTATCTGTCTTCTTTTACATGCTAGTCATTATGTCCGGGGCTTCGGAGGTTTTGCCTCTTGGGAGGTGTTGGAGTGGTATGATGGCCTCCCTGCTCCCAGCCAGGCTTACATTGATGCCTCTGGTTTTGCTCGTTTCATACCCTTGTTGGGTAGGACGAGCAACGAACGGGTATGGTTGACAGCCCTAGCCGAGCGGTGGTGGGATACCACCAACACCTTCCATTTTACCACTTTTGAGGCTACTCTGACGCCTCTGGACTTTGCCCTCATCACTTGCATCCGAGTTGGAGGAGCTTCCATCCCCTTCGATCCCACCATTGCGCAGTCCGCCGACGCGTTGCGGTATTTCCTCGGGACTGTTCCTGCTCAGATGGACCGCGACAGAGTCAGATACACCTGGTTCTTTGAGCGGTTCAGACACTTTCAGTGCACTGAGCCCCGTCATTACGAGTGTGTTGCCCGAGGCTTTCTCATGTAAATGTTCGGAACCTACTTGTTTTTGAACAAGGAGAACACCGTTCATTTGCATTATTTGGGCGACCTGGCTCATCTTGACCGAGTTGCTAGCTATGACTGGCGAGATGCTGCTCTGGCTACTCTCTACAGCTTTATGCGGACCTTGACCCGGTTCCCCCAAGAGCTCAGCATTAGGGGATACTGGAGGGTCTGGGAAGTATGATTTTGTTTCTGCAGTTCTTCATCCCTCGGTGGTCCCGTGGGCTAAAGGGGAAGAAAGCTGGAGGGAAGGATCTTGACCGGTTCCGGGTGTCTTTGGACCGGCTGATCCAGGGTCGTTTGGACCGGGTGTCTTTGGACCATTTTCGGGTGTCTTTGGACCCTCTAGCCAATCCAGGGTCGTTTCTTCCTCCGACAGTGACGATGGAGACGACTTCGATAGACTCTTCCAGGATGACAGCTAGAAGGAGGCCAGCCCTTCCCGGCGAGTTCGTCATAGACATTAGTGAGTGTGAGAGAGCTTTCCCCTTCCCCAGCTTTATTTACTTATTGATACATTGATTTTGATGGGCCTGCGTGCCCCTAGTTTCATACACTCATGGGCCTGCGTGCCCCATTTTGCTGTTTATTGGGCCCGGGTGCCCCAGTTTTTTATTCCTAATACATTGCTTTCTGATATACTGTGGGCCTTCGTGCCATTTATTGCCTTATATCTATCTGCTTATATGGGTTTCTTTGACTTTTCTTCTCAAACTGTCATGGACGCATAGTTCAGGTGCCATACAGATTACATAAACTGTAAGCTGACTTGTACCTGTTATGTTCAAACATAGCTGTCGCCGTACTCTAACATGGCGGTCGCCACTTTCTCAAAATGTCTACTTGGCAGTCACTTGCTTCAACATGGCGGTCGCCTGGTCAAAGGGCTGATGTCACTGCATTGTGCTTTTTAGAGTTGGCGGTCGCCAGTTCCAAGATGGCGGTCGCCACATTAATTGTCCTTTTTACAGAAATTTTGATTTCCCGCCCTTTTCTACCTTATAAATATATCCCTGAAGGCCCCATTTGCTGTTGCTCGGACTCAGATGGCTTCTCATCTTTCTTTATGGATTGAAACACTCTCCCATATCGAACGTTTGAACTTCGTCCCCTTTAGCCTTAACGCTCTTTTCTCATTGAGGACTGTGAAGATTAACAGACCTTTACTAGCGGCTGCTGCACAAATGTGGGATCCTCAGTCTCAGGTCTTTCGGTTTGGTTTTGAAGAACTTTGTCCCACTGTGGAGGAGTTTGCTGTCATCTTGGACTTGACCCCACAGAATTCCGTAGTAGTCCCCACTCCTTTTCTCTATGTTCGGCAGCAGGTGATGCGATTCTGCGGTCTTTCTAAGATGGAGGCTTCACGTCTGATCTTGGGTGACTGTCTCGACATTTCATGGCTTATTGAGAGGTTTCATCATACTGGTGACCTCAACGATCTAAACTTTCAGCTGTGGCGCCGTTATGCACTTTGCTTCTGCCTCGTTGCCTAGTATCTCCTTGTTCCTTCTGATAGGCGGGTTAGTTGTATCCTGGTTGACATTGTTGGCCAAATGTGGATGGAGAAAGACTTTGTGCCCCTGGTTTTGGCTGAGACACTGCTGGGCTTGGACACTGTTCATCATGGCGAAACCACCACCTTTGCTGGCAGCCCTTTACTTCTCCAGGTGATCTTAACATCTTCCTCTGTATCAAGTTTTCTATTATACTGCAAAACATTTCTTTTACTGTTCTAACTCTTGCTATAGATCTAGCTGATGGAGAAGGTGAACCTTATGCAGAAGCCTCCCACTGATAGACACAATGCCACTGCTTTCCTTTACCGTCCGCGTTATCAGATATGTGACACTGAGGCATCTTGGCGAAAATATTTTTCCTCTCTGACCGGTTCAGACATTACTTGGCAGTGCCCCTGGTGGCAGATTCCTACTATGACTCTGACTACTATGGATCACCTTAGTGTTCTGCTGATTGGTTTGCGTCAGACTACTTTCTACTACCCTCATAGGATTATGCGGTGGTAGTTCGGGCAAAGTTAGATCGTATTCCCTGGTATTCGAGGCCATTTGTTTTCCTCTACACTGCGGGCCCTTTTTCTAGCACAGTATCAGGATGCCTGGCCATCTCGTCCATTGATGGAGATGCACGAGTTGCAGTGCCCGGATCTTTTTGCTGAATACAAAACATGGTTAACACAAATTAGAGAAAAGAAAGATAGAGAAGAGGGGAAACAAGCGATAAAGAGGAGACGAGTTTGAGGATCTCTGCTTTATTTCGAGAAAAATTTCACAGCTTTCTTTTTTTATTTGTAGAGCTTGGGACTTATGTGCCCTCCCTTTCATTTAAGAACTTTGTAGTCTTATCTAAAGTAACAGAAAAACTCCCACTTTATGTTTAAGATGGCTTAAATTTATCCAAAGTTTTAATAACTTTATTAAAATTCAAGAATTAATTTGCATTTGTCTTACTCAGATTTAAGATGGTTAAAGACAAATAAAGTAGCCGAACTTCTTAAAGAAGTTGCCTACGTATCCCAAAAAGATGGAATCAGGCCTTAACGTAGTTCAGGCTTGGTTTTCACTCGGGTATTGACATTCTCCTTTTGTAATGCCCTAACTTTTGCCAAGGTCGCCCTTTCGGGTTTTCGGCCTTGCGGGCTGCTCTAACTTTTTCATGAGTTGCCTTTTCGATTTTCAACTCAGCGAGCTTTTATTTTATCTTTATTTTTACCTAAGGGATAGTACATTTTAAGCTGGTCGAGATTTACTGGGGTGGAGAATATATTTCCATCTAGATCCATGATAATGACTGCACCACCGATCATGATGGCTTTGATGAGAAACAGTCTGGACCAGTTGGGTTTAAACTTGCCCCTTGGATTAAAGATAGGAGCTCTGATTTCCTTGAGGACCAAATCCCCTTCTCTGAGGTCCCGAGTCTTGACCTTCTTATTGAATGCTCGGGCTATCCTCATTTGGTAAACTTATACATGAAATAGAGCTTACAGCCTTCTTTCATCAAACAAAAGCAACTCCTCCATTCGGCTCCTCTACCATTCTGCTTCTGGAATACTGGCTTCGGCCACTACTCTTAGTGAGGGGATTTCCACCTCAATGGAAAGCACGACTTCCGTCCCGTATACTAAAGAGTATGACGTAGTCCCAGTTGAAGTTCGGATTGACATTCGGTATCCCCAGAGCACAAATGGTAGATGTTTCGGCCAATTTTTGTGTGAGTTGATTGTCTTTTGCAGAATTTTCTTAATATTCTTGTTCGCTGCTTCGACTGCTCCATTGCTTTTCGGCCGATATGGCGAGGATTTATAAGCCACTATCCGGTATTGTTTGAAAAGATTCAAGACTTTCCCTTGGAAATGTGAGCCATTATCTGAGATGACCTCGTGGGGAACTCCGTACCGACAAATGATATTTTTCTTGATGAATTTAGCAACATGGGAGGCTCTCAACACCAAGTAGGAAGCAGCTTCTACCCACTTGGTAAAATAGTCAATAGCCACTAAGATAAACTCGTGTCCATTAGATGCCTTCGGTATTACTCTGCCAATCACATTGATGCCCCATACTGAAAATGGCCATGGTGACGTCAGGTTGTACAGCTGAACGGGGGAACGTGCATGAGGTTTGTGTGAATCTGACACTTATGACACCTCTGCACAAACTGTATACAATCTGTCTCCATTGTCATCTAAAAGTATCCTTGTCGTAGGATCTTCTTGGCTAACATATTACCGCTCATGTGCGGCCGACAGACTCCAGCATGTATCTATTTCATCAGCTCTTGGCCCTCTTCAGTGTTTACACACAGCTTGTTGACCCTAGAATGTCCTCGTTTGTACAGTCTACCACCACAAATGAAAAACTACGCAGATAGTCGTCGTATTGCCCTTTTGTCCTTTTTACTAGCAAACTTGGGATATTCTCCTTTCTCTATGAAATTTTAGATGTCAAAATACCATGAAAGTCCGTCAGTGCCTTCTTCGATGGCAGCTGTCATCTCGTATGCTTGCTTTCTTTTCTGCACTATTATCAGAGGTCTCATCCGCACTCCAGGTGGTATGTCAATCATAGATGCTAGGGTGCCAGTGCATCGATGAACTTGTTCTGTAGTCTTGAGTAAGCTGGTATTAGCTTCTCTAGCTCTTGATGGTAGAGAATTAAGGTTACATCCCTGACCTTCCATTCTTCTCTTTCTTGCAAAACTACCAATGCTAAGTCTCCAATGACTTCCAGTTTCTTTACCCCTAATTCTAAAGCTGCCTCCAATCCCGCTAAACATGCTTCATACTCAGCCTGATTGTTGGTGACTTCAAAATTGAGTTTTAGGGACAA
>JAULJZ010021879.1:0-15658 GCA_032270985.1 Heliamphora pulchella
AACACGCTAAGATCATTTTTCTACATTGAGTTATAAAGTTCCAAAGATCAAGGCAGAGAGGTTGAAAGGCTCAAATTGAAAGCCATGTTTAGATCTAGTCTCCTAGCATCATGTGTGTCAATGGTTGGTCCATTTCCTTTACATCCATGTTTTGTACACTCAACTATGAAAACTCCATAACCTTTTCATACCATGGATCCATTAGAAAATCTTATGAAAACTTCAAACACAATAGCCACACCAAAACAGTCCTAAGATCTCACCATAACGCCTTTTTAATTCATGTTTGGTTCATGATCTTTGATTGGTGCTTTCAAATGATGAAAGAGATGTTTAATAGGTATAAAACTAGATGTGTTAGAGTCTTGCGTACCTTGTATAGATCACTCTTTGATGATATGAATCAAGGAATTAGCTTTAGCATCCATGGATTCTACCAAAGTTTCTTGGTTCTTCCTCTCCCTTCTTCTTTCTTCTATTTTCTTCTTCTTTTCTCTCTCTCTCTCTCTCTCTCTCTCTCTCTCTCTCTCTCTCTCTCTATGCCAAAAATAGGGAAGGGAAAATGGGAGGCTTAATTGCCTTTTTATAGAAAATGTTAGTGGGTGAAGCTTACTTGAGAAGCTTCCTTAACCATGGGTTAGTTTGCGTAACTTTAGTTACTTTAAATTAACTTGAGTACATGAAACTTGACCACCAAGTTTGGCACACTTTCTTAGGTGGTTAGCCACTTGAGTATATATATATATATATATATATATATATATATATATCAAATAATTTTTTTATTTAATTATAGGAGAAAATTCAAGTATTTTTCACACAGGTTTGTTTCTTGACTTTTTGAGCTTAACTCTTGTCTTAAGCAACTTGGACTTATAACTTTGAATTCTTATTCTTAATATTAGGGCTTTAATATATATATATATGTGTAGTTCTCACTCTATCCCGGGTCTTTGGCTCAAAAAGGTTAAACGGTCGGGCAAGTTCTTTTTATCAAACTTATGTTCGAGGTTTTATTTCTTTTGAGATGTTCTTTCTTTTTTATTCGTATCTTTGAGTTCGGGTTCTTACAAAAGCTGTCGTAGCTGGAGATGTTTTTTGGCCATCAGTTGTCCAATGATGAGGAAGAAGCAGAAATATGGCAAATGGGATTCACTGAGAAAGTACCAATAAACTAGATAGTTCATTGCGAGGAAAGAGATCTAAGTTCTTTCTTCGATAAAGAAATGACCCGGGTGCGTATAGGCAATGATAAAGATAAGGACATGCTGATGATGGAAGCTAACGCGCCTGCAGATTGCACCACACTTATCATGGATGCTATCAAAATGAAAAAGCCAATTTTTTGAGTCTTTTCTTATTTATGATGTAACAAGTGAGTTGAAGTCTGAGTCTGTTTAACTTGTTTTCACCAAGTCTATGAATAATGTTTGTAACAATGAGTCCACCCGAAATGCATCTGTTAACATCTCAAGCCCCTTTTGTCTTGTATCTCATGTAGTAACCCCTCTTGATATCAATGAAATGGAACCAGATTCGGCTTACTTTGTTGTGACTCAAATATTTTATCTTGATTTCAAAGAATTTAATGAATTAGAGAAGGATATCCCCCAATAATTAAAACTTTTAATCGAAAAGAAAGAAGAAATGTGAGCTAAACCTATAATTAAAGAAACTGTTTTACTAAATCTTAATAATAAAAATGATCCACAGATGATTCAGGTTGGTTCTATGCTGTCATTAGAGGAATGTAAACAATTAATCATTTTATTAAAATAATTTAAACATGTTTTTGCATGGTCCTACGAAGAAATGCCCGGGATAGACCCTAACATCGTACAGCATTACATTCCCCTTTTTCCTGATACCATACTCGTCAAGAAAAAGCTCAGAAGGATCAGATCAGATTGGGAACTCAAGATCAAGGAGGAGGCTACCAAGCAGATAGATGTCAGATCCTCATAGTTACGGAGTATCTGAAGTGGGTTACCAACATCGTCCCAGTACCAAAGAAAGATGAAAAGATTCGAGTATTTGTCGACTTTAGAGATCTCAACAGGGTTAGTCCTAAGGACGACTTCCCTCTCCCCCATAGATGTATTGGTAGATAATACCGCCAATAATGCACTCTTGTCTTTCATGGAAGGATTCTCAGGGCACAATTAGATTCTGATGGCGTCAGAAGACCGAGAGAAAACTACCTTCATGACACCTTAGGGCACCTATTGTTATAGAGTTATGCCATTCAGATTGAAAAACACAGGAGCAACCTACCAAAGGGCTGCAACTACGTTATTGCACGACATGATACACAAGAAAGTAGAGGTATATGTAGATAACATAATCGTGAAGTCCAAAACTCGAGAAGGGTACGTTGTCGCACTAAGAAAATTATTCGAGTGGATCAGAAAGTATAGAAATCGTTTGAACCCACAAAAGTTTGCCTTCAGAGTTACAGCGGGAAAGATGCTTGAATTTATGAACACACAACGGGGTATAGAGATAAAGCCATCAAATATCAAAGCCATCCTCGACATGCACTCTCTAAGAATCGAGAAAGACGTGAGTTTCTTAGGGAAAATTCAGTTCATCTGCTGATTCATCGCCAAACTGACCACGACATGTGAACCTCTATTCTGGCTTTTAAAGAAATGGACTAAGTTTCAGTGGGAATAGCAATGTCAAGACGCCTTTGATGCTATACGAAACTACCTACAAAATCCTCCGATTTTGTCGCCACAAGAACCCAGAAATCCTCTGATACTATACATATCAGTGATTGATTTGGCAATGGGGTGTATGCTTGCACAAGAAGAAAGTGCTGTCTATTACTTGAGTAAGAAGATGATCGAATGCAAGTAATGGTACACGCCTTTGGAGAAGACTTACTAGGCGCTAATCTGGGCATTGAGGAAGCTACACCATTACATGCTAGCATACCGAGTTGTTCTAATCTCAAGGATGGACCCGCTCAAATACTTCTTTGAAAAGCCAGCACTGATAGGAATGCTGGCTCGTTGGTTGCTCATGTTGGCTGAATTTGACTTATAGTATGTTACAAGGAAGTTAGTTAAAGGGAGTGTGTTGCGGAGTTTTTGGCCAACCACCCTATTGAAGAAGAAGAAGAGCTCGAGTTTAAGTTTCTTGATGAGTAAGTGCTAAAGATTGAGAAGGATTTGTGGACCCTCTATTTCGATAGAGCCATAAACTAATACGGATACGCGATAGGGATACTCATCATCACCCCTGATGACTCCATATCCCTTTGGCTTTCAAGTTGAATTTTGAGGTCGCTAACAATCAGGCCGAGTAAGATGCTTGTTTAGCTAGATTGGAAGCAGCCTTGGAACTAGGGGTAAAAAAGTTAAAGGTTATAGGAGGCTCAGCTTTGGTTATATCACAGACAAAGGGAGAGTAGAAGGTTAAAGAACAAAGGCTGGTTCAGTACCACTGAGAGCTTGAGGAAATGATTCCCTGCTTTGAAAGTATGGTGTTCACCCATATTCCGAGACTACAGAACAAGTTCGCCGACACCTTGGCCACTTTGGTGTCAATGATAGACATACCACCTGAGGTACGGATGAGGCCTTTAGAGATTCAACAAAGGGATGTACCAGCGATTAGAAACATTACCATTACCCAAAACGCCAATGATGGGCTACCATGGTATCACGACATTTAGAATTTCATTTAGAAGGGATAATATCCAAGCCTAGCTATTAAAAAGGATCAGATAGCTATCAAAAGACCCGCTGCACAGTTTGTAATCTATAGAGAAAAACTGTATAAAAGAGGATATCTATGTGTCAATAAGCTTTGTGTTAACACAGAAGAGGAACACGAGTTGATGAGAGAGATTCATAGAGGAGTTTGTGGACCTCACATGAGTGGGATGATGCTGGCAAAGAAGATCCTGCGCCAAGGGTATTTCTAGATGGCAATGGAAACAGACTACCACTATTTCGTTTGAAGATGCTGAAAATGCCAAATCCACGCAAACCTCATGCACATACCGCCGTCTCAGCTTTATAACATGACCTCGCCTTGGCCGTTCTCGGTTTGGGGAATCAACGTGATAGGAAAGGTTACACCCAATGCATCGAATGGACACAAATTTGTCCACGTAGCAATTGATTACTTCACAAAGTGGGACGAAGCTACCTCTTACTCAATCCTGAAGGCCTCCCAAGTATCCAGGTTCATCAAGGAAAATCTAATTTGTTGGTATGAAGTTTTAGATATCTTGGAGGAGTATTGGATTGCTAGCCACAAATCTTCGCCGTACAGAACACAAACCAATGGAGCAATGGAAGCTACAAAGAAGAATGTGAAGAAGATCCTATATAAAATGATAGAGGGGAGCAAGGATTGGCCAAAAAAGTTGCCATTTGCACTTTGAGGATACCAAACATCAATTAGAACTTCTACTGGAGCAATGCCCTATGCTTTAGTCTATGGAATGGAAGCCGTTCTACTTATAGAATTGGAGATTCCGTCTCTAAGAATAATGGCTGAAAGTGATATTCCTGAGTCAGAATAGTAGAGGAACAGATTTGAAGAGTTACTCTTATTTGATAAAAGGAGGCTTAGAGCCCTGTTTCTTATTCAAGGATATCAGAGAAGGATAGCTTGGGCATTTAACAAGAAAGTTAAGTCTCGAAACTTGAAGGAAGGTGACTTAGTTCTCAACAAGACCAAAGCTCCAATCTTTGATCCAAGAGGCAAGTTCAAACCCAATTGGGCCGGACCCTATCTCATCAAAACCTTAATGTCAAGAGGAGCTGCCATCTTTATGGATCTGGATAAAAATGTTTCTGCTACAGCCATCAACTTAGACTAGCTCAAAAAGTTCTACCCCTGAGGAGAAGCCCACAAAATTAGATCGTCAATACTCGAGTGTTACCCGAGCCTCGAACTACGTTATGGCGTGAGTCCCCTTTCTTCAGGATACGTAGGCAACTTCTATTAGAAGTTCAGCCTAAACCTTTAAGTTGAAATTCCCCCATTGTAACCATGTTTCAAGTAGTAGGATCAATGTAAAAACATGTTTTAAGTTTTTCTAATAAAATGGTTATATTGAAAGAACGAAAATCTAAAGAAAAAGTTCTAAAAGTCACCATAAGCCAGAAGTGGGGAAACTTTCATTAATGAGTTTTACCAATACAATTTTCAATAGTAAGAGAGGCTTGCAAGTCCTCATTCTAAGAAACTAAAAAGGAAAACAAGCAAGATATTGGGACATAACAAAGCAAAGTAAGTTCTCCTCCTCTTTGTATCTCCTCCTTATCCTACCCTACGCTCTATCTCTGTTTGCAGCCAAGCCTTGTAACTCTCAGAAAGCCCGCTGTTAAAATTCCCACCAACTAGTATCCTCAGTCGAGAAGACCAAGCTCGCTGGTATTGACCCAAAAAGAGGGCCTAAAGAGGAGAACTGTACAGATGACTCACAACAATCTCGAAATGGATCTGAGTATGCCCGACCTAATAAAGGAAGCGATAAGGATGATAGAAAGTGGCCAGCTTCAAGCCGACCAACAAAACCACCGAGTAACCCACAGTCACAGTAGTCATGGAAGATACCTTCAGCCAGGGGTATAGCCAGAAAATGTGCTCCGCGGTCAGAGAACTTACGTAGTCCTTTCAAGCAGCCTCGGTAGAGCACAGGTGATAAACCTGATGACAAATGAAGGATTTCATGCTATAATTGTCAGACACGGGCTTCTCCAGCAGATTCACTTTCTTTATCAGCCAAACCTGAGAAAAACATAAAAAAGGAGAGCTGAGAAAAAAAACCCTGAGAGAAACACAAAAAGAGGAGAGCTGAGCGGAAAAATCTGAGAGAAACACAAAAAAGAAGAGCTGAGCGAAAAAATCTGAGAGAATAATGAAAAAGGAGAGCTGAGTGGAAAAACATGAGATAAATACAGAAAAAGGAGAGTTGAGTGACTACCTGCAGTAGGAGAGCACTGCTGGCGAAATAAGGGGCACCCTCAGTATGACCTGCATCAAGCCCAAGGAATGTCTCAGCAAGAACTAACAGGAAAGGATCCCGGCCCTCGTAGATCTTATGAGCCACATCTACCAAGGAAGAGCTAGCCTGCCCGCCCGAAGGTCCCAAGAGGAAACGAGCCAAAAGACAGATACAAAGAGCATACCAGCGCTGAAGCTGAAAAGAGAAGTCTCCAAGAGATCCTCGAGACCCGAAGCAGTCCACAATCCGTACCACATCGAGAAATCCATCATGTGTAATGAGAAAAGCCTCACGCCTGGAATAACCATAGAACGGCATCAACCTGTCCCTAGGACTCGAGAAAGGCATAAGAACTATGACCTCTTCTCGGCCCAAAATCTATAGAATGGCTGAAAAGTCCTCCACCGTTAGACATAGCTTCTCAACATCAAAATGAAAGACATGTACCTCGGGGTCCCACAGTTGGGCTGCTCCTCGCAGAAGATGCCAATCGACCCTCATGGTTCGCAGAAAGAATAGTGCATCTAGACCAAAATTGAAGAAGTTTTTGCGCTCAACCGAAGAAAAATCGCTCACCCCAGACAACAGAGAGTTGTTGTAAGAGTGGGCCATGAAAAATGCAAAAGAATTGCAAGATATCCAGAATAATGGGGTCAAGAATAGTTACTCCCTTTTATAGAATCAAAAATAGAGGGAACCCACAGAATCTGCTCAAAGTTTTGTGCCAAAAACTTTTATCATGGTTGCCATCTTTTTCCCACGGCCGCCATGTTTCCCTCCAAAAACTTACGGCCATGATATTCCAAAGTCTAGGCCGTGACCTTTTCTCCATAAAAGTTCAGGCCGCCATATCCAAAACCCATGACGGCAAGATTATTTGTCACGACCACAACTTTTTTTATGTAGAAATTTTGACAGCCTGTCCCCATTTTTACCAGCATGCCCAAATCATTGTTAACAACTTATAAACAACTCACAACAAAGAAAAGTAGTTTATATAGAAGGGTTTCAACTAATGAGTCATACAGCATGCATAATAGGATCCTAAGCATTTCAAAAATGATTTTTGTAACATAATAACAATAAGACATATATGACAATCAAAAGTGTAAACCACAGGGCACGAAGGTTCAACTCATCATAAGTAAAGTAATGTGCGTATGTCTGTTGTGGCACGCAAGCCCAAAAAAGAACCAAAGGCATGCAGGCCCCATCCATAGTATCTATGCAGTGTGTCAGGAATAGTGTATCAGTGTATATTAGAGTAGTAAATTAGTGAGCATCAAAATCAGTGTATCTATTTAATGAGTCAAAGTAGTGTATCTATGTGGTACAACAAGGTAGAGTGTCAGAATGTATCAAACAGGCATGCTGGCCTAAACAAGAATAGGCACGCATGCCTCCATGTATAGTAAAAGAGAGAAGAAGAGAGAAAAATCGTCAGTGGTAGATCAACAAGGTTACTCCTGCCGGGTTCACTTCCTCTGGACAACATAGCCTCCCTGAGATTACTCGTCAGATGACCCCATTGACCCCATCCCCTCCTCTATGCTACTGCTAATCTTCACCACGCTGGAAGTGTAACTCTAGAAGAAGTAGTAGCAACAGAAGTAGAAGCAGAAGTTCACGCTGGTGGTGCGACTAGAGCAGCAGGTACTGTACTACCGTCGCAAGTCCTCAGCCGTTTGTCACGTCCACGCTGAAAGAAGAAAAGGGCCACATCAGTTAAAGCAGATAAATATGAACAAAAAAAATGCAAAAATGTAAATGTGAGTAAGAAGGAACTGAGTACCGCAGTAAGGCCACCCCGAGGAGCAAGAGGCTTCTTTCCCTGAGCAAGGAAAGCAACATCTCAGCGACGCACCAATACCCTCAACCCGGAGATCAGGCGAAGGCGCTGGTCACCCTACTCCTAGGGCATCTGTCAAGAGAAGAATCAAACCAATGCAGTCAGATATCAAAATTAGTGCAGACATGAGAGTCAGTGCAGTTAGATATCATAATCTGTGCAGACATGAGAATCAGTATAGTTAGATATAAGGGGCAATATGGCAAGCAGAGGGAAGGATGTCATACCTACTCTACACCGGGGGAAAGGAGAATCTCTTGGGCTACTGGCTCGGGGATCTAGATCTAGTAAAGATTCCCGTCTACAAAAGTATCTACCGTCCATGGAAGCTTAGGGTAAATAGGACCCGTGGCAGTGGGAGGAGGACCCCACACGGTAGCATGGGCAACCATAGCAGGCATAGGCCCCCATAGCAGGTATGGGCCTCTCTCAGGAAAAGATCGTATAGTTACGATCCTCATCCTCAATCAACGTAGTAGGATTGATGCCTGCCATGGCACGAATAATCTCGATTGTGCAGAGATGTCAGTCTGATGCATCCTGACCGGTGGTGTCCTCGGGATATGAAAATGATCACACCCCAAGGACTGCCAAACGACGCGCTCACCAAGGTACCACTCTCTATAGAATGGCCCCTCAAGTAAGACGCGAGTCTGGGTAACCTCTCGGCTCCGCATCAGGTCCACATGGGCCCACTCCTCTATGCCAACCCAAATATCCCAATGGACCTAAAAAGCAAGGAAATCTGGTAGCAAGCAGTATATATATAGAAAATGAAGAAATAGAAATTAACAGAAGCATGAATGACATACTAGATCAGGAGTAAGGGTGTCCAAGAAGTGGCGGTCGTCATCTATCCTTCTCGTCGGGCTTTGTACCCCGATATCGTCTGGCCCATCGAAGTGCCGAACGGATCACAAAGGGGTCATCACAAGAGTTCACTAGATGGCGCATACCCAGGAACTCATAGGCCCAGAGCTGTAAAAGATCAAGAGAAGCGTTAGTACAGTTGAGGTAGATATGCAGATGTGGAAATGAGAAATGAAAGTGGAGAAGAGAGAGCAGACATATCTCCCAGATACGCCAATACCCACCTACGCTCAGATCAGAGGTCCTGGTGCCAGCACTCATGTACCTATAAAGGGTAGCCAAGGCGGCTCCCCCCAGTCATAGGTACCGATCTGGTCCACCACCACCATAGCAGTGAGGTAGTGGAGGTGCACCCTGTTCTCTAAGTTCGGAATAAAGCAATCCTGAACATTTAGAGAAGGAATGCACGCACCACCCACTCATGGTGGTGGATGTCTATGTAGACAAAGTGGCAAAAAATCTTCTTCAGTCAGGTATACCGTATGCTCCCCTTGTTAATGGACGGGGGTTTGTGACTGAGGAAATAAGTAAGAGCCGCAGGGGGCTCCAACAGATGTCAGGATCAAAAGGAATCGGGTCGCCGCCCACCAAGATCCCAGTGATAAAAGCAAAGTCAAAAGGAGTGTAAACACGCAAAATTTAGCCTATCACAAATTGACACGTGTCCCACAACTCAAAAATATAACACAATTATTGGCAAATAAAATATTGCCACGTGTTAAAACGGTCCCAAATTAAATTTCACGATTGGTCCAATTACATGGCGCCACGTGTAAAATAATATTTTTTTTCATATGACAAGTCTTTGGCTAATTAAACTAAAGCCACTTGGCACATGGGAATTACACAAGTGAAAAATAAATAATATTTTCTCTAAATTAAAATTAAATGTACATAATTATTTTTTTAAATAAATAAAAAAAATAATTATATGTTACTAAATAATTATCTCTTTAAACGAAAAGATAATTATTTGTCTAGATAATTATCTTTTCAATATTAAAGATAATTATGATATTCAATAGTTATCTCTTTAAAAAAACTAAAGAGATAATTATAAATTTGTCTAGATAATTATCTTTTCAAAATTAAATATAATTATGATATTCAATAGTTATCTCTTAAAAAAACTAAAGAGATAATTATAAACTTGTCTAGATAATTACCTTTTTAAAATTGGAGATAATTATGATATTCAATAGTTATCTCTTTTAAAAAAACTGAATCAAAGAGATAATTATAAGTTTAAATAATTATCTCTTTTAAATAAATAAATTAAAATAATTATCAAGAGTTTGAATCTCTTCATAACTCTGTCCCCTACACTTCTATAAATAGGTGCGTACTCTACTAGAAGAAAAAGAGTTTTTGACATCTAACACTTTGAGTTATAAAGCAACTGAGAGAGTTCTACAGATAAAGTTTGAAACCCTGAAGATAGTTCTCAACCAAATTCTATCATTCTCTACCGAAGTCGGAGGATATTTAGCCTTTTGATTCGGGAACACACTGTCAAGCCCTCGAGTCAACATTTGAAGAGAAGAATCAGATGATTTGTTTTCTTTTGATTTAGAAATTTACCAGAGATTGTAATTCATTTACAAATTCAATAAAAATTTAATTTGTTTCAACAATTTTCTGTCGTGATTTTCAGACACGAAATTTGTTGTTTACAAATTTCTGGCACGCCTAGTGGGACAATCTCTGCCTCTCATCTCTTCTCTTCTCCAAACGTAAAATCTGCAATGGCTCCAAAGAACGACTGTTCAAAGGCTCTCCAAATCAAAGAAGGAGATTCTAAGCCTTCAACTGCCACAAGGACCGGTTTAAGCTCTAACACTAAGAGTACTGGTCCAGTGACTCGAAGCAAGGCAAAAGCTATGGCTCAAACACTCCTGCAAGCTCTACTGCTGCCAAAATCAATTCTAATTTTTGGTTTAAACAAAGAAGATGTTATTTTGCAAACAAATGAGGGAAGTAGATGCGACCATTGGAAAGACGTTTTCTCACCATTCTTTGTCTCAAGAATCAGCCTCAGCTACCAAAGATCATCTCGGGAAAGAAAAAGAAGCAGATTCAAGCAATTTTGATTCTTCATCTTCTCTTCCCAATCCCGAGTCGAAACTCAAGTCAGTTGATGATGTTGCCATGCCAGTGATGACAACAAATGCTCTTGTCTTAGAAGAGCAGGTAGCTTTCTTGACAAAGACTATTGAAGCACTCTGTAAAATCGTGTAAGATCGCGATGTTCAAATCGCGTCTATGATGAACAAAATTGAAAGTATGGGAGATTCAAGTCAAGTTACTCCCAACCCTCCGAAACCTCAAGAAGCGATTGAAACTTCTAACAAGCTCCAAGCAGAACAGAAGAGTTCACAAATTTCAGCCGATGGCTCCATTCCCATCGATCAGTTGAAAGAGTTCATCTTGGACGCCATCAAGGATAAGTACGATGAAACACAAAAATCTTCTCTTGCTTATGCTAAGCCATACAGTCGATGAGTCGATCAAATGAAGACGCCTTTCGGATATCAACCACCAAAATTTCAATAATTTAACGGCAAAGGTAATCCAAAGCAACACAATGCCCATTTTGTGGAGACGTGTAACAACGCTGGTACCGATGGAGATCTCTTAGTCAAACAGTTTGTTCGAACACTCAAGGGCAACGCTTTTGATTGGTATTGTGACCTCGAATCTAGTACAATCGACAGTTAGGAGCACATGGAACAAGAATTTCTCAACCGTATCTATAGCACTCGTCGTACTGTCAGCATGATTGAGCTTACCAATTCTCACTAGTGGAAAGATGAACTTGTTATCGACTACATCAACAGGTGGAGAAGTTTGAGCCTTAACTACAAAGATCTGTTGAGTGAGACATCTGCAATCGAAATGTGCATTGAAGGTATGCATTGGGGTTTATGCTATATTCTTTAAGGTATCAAGCTAAAGACCTTTGAAGAATTGGTTACTCGCGCTCATGACATGGAACTTAGTATTGCAGCAAACGGAGGTCAAGGACCGCCCATCCAAGAACCCAGAAAAGGAGGGAGTAGGCAGGACACCCGCAAAGTAGTCAAAACTGCACCTAAAGTTGATAGCAAGGAATCAATGCTAGTAGTCGCTGCGCCGATCAAAATTACTGCTAAGCTAGGGGTGAAAGAAGGTGGAAAAGTTGAATCTAGCCAAGGAAAAGGAAGAAAAAGGCTCACTTTGAAAGAGAAGCAAGAAAAAGAGTATCTGTTTCCTGATTGTGAAGTTCCCCGAATGCTTGACGACTTCTTAAAGATGAAACTCCTTGAACTTCCAGAGATGAAACATCCTGAAGAAGTTGAGAGAGTTCAAGACCCGAACTACTACAAATACCACCGCCTGGTTAACCATCCAACTCAATGATGCTTCATTCTAAAAGAAAAGATCATTGAATTAGCTAGCCAAGGAAAGATTCTGCTAGAGAAAGAAAAGGAAGTTGCAGCTACAAATTAAACTTCTATTGTTGTTGCACCCTCGCATCTTGCTATTCTTCAACAGAAAGTTCCAAACCTAGAAAGGTTTATCCCTGAGTTGCTAATATGTAAGATTCAATTCAGATCATTTGATCGAATTGACATAATGACACCATTTTCTCTATTTCGATCCTCCAAAAATGGGGCCAATCATTGTGAAGCAACAGACTTGACAAGCATAGAAGATGAAGGACGGACGTTAGTGACTCACAAGAAGAAAGGAAAATCAACCTCGTATCGTCTTTGGTTCATGCGAGAAAGAAGAAGGAAACGAAGCCAAGCATGAGAAAGAAATATGGAAGACATGTTAGAAAGGTAACAGAAGAATTGCCAGAAGAAAGAACACGCATTCCATTCACACTGTGGGAGTTCTTCTCAGAATCAATGCGCCAAGCTATCATCCAGAATCAATGTCATGCCGTGAACACCAACGAATCCCTCGAGCTTGAGGAGGAAAGTGCTTTTATGTCAGATAACACACCAATTGAACTAGATTCTCACACTTTCACGAATGATTGTGTTGCAAGCATGCCGACTATCTCATTTTCAGACAAAGATCTGATGCTTGGCTCAACACCACATAACTTTCCTCTTTTTGTCATGGGCTATACATGAGAGCAAAAGGTCAATAGGATACTCTTAGACGGTGGGTCAGCAGTCAACATCCTGTCTCTTCGCACAATGAAGGAATTAGACATCACTACAGATGAACTTTCACATAGCCGCCTAATGATCCAGGGTTTTAATCAAGGAGGACAAACAGCCATTGGAGTAATTCGTCAGGAGTTGCTGATGGATGACATGATATCAAGTGCATTGCTTCACGTCATTGACGCCAAGACTTCCTATATTATTCTGCTAGGATGACCGTGGCTCCATAAAAATGGCGTTGTTCCATCAACCCTTCCCCAATGCTTCAAATATTGTCGGAATGGTGTTGTAAAAAGGGTGACAGCTGACGAGAAACCTTTCATTGAAGCTGAGTAACACTTTGCTGAAGCTAAATTCTATTTAGCAAACATTGTGGTGATAGAACTATAGCTAGTTATTTCCCATCAAGTCAAAAGTCTCACAACGACACTGACCACCAAGGTAGTAAGAATAATGCTTCTGCTAGTAAAAAGATGGACGATGACCAGAATTCCAAAAACCAGGTTGATGATGAATCGAAAAGGAAGAAGATTACTTTCGTGCTTCGTTATGCCCCAAAGTCAAAGAAAAGAGAAGATCCAGGATTAAAAGGCCTAACCCTTCCGATCACTAGCTTGAAAGAAACAAGAATTTGTCCACCATAACAAGGGTTTGTCCGACCTACTCAAGGTCCTGAAGTAAACCATGGTGATTTTCCTTCAAAGTGAACCGAAGAAGGCTTTGATCCAAATGCCTATAAACTTTTCGCAATGGATGGGCATAACTTTCAAAACTCATCTACTTTGGGAAAGCTCTTACCTGAAGTAACTGGTGAAAAGGTTCATGGTTTGAATTTAACTCAAAAGATGCTTAGACAAAAGGGATACGCTGTCCAGACTCCCAAAGAAGGCCTCGGGTATACTTGATCAGCTCCAGTACGTTTTGTTATGAAAAAATCAAATACTCAATACATTACTGCTAATGAAGATGAGAGTGATGGATTAATCTAAAAAACTCTTCTGTCTTCGATCGCTTAGGTGGTACAGATAAAGAAAGGTTAACTTCTCATTTAGAAGATAGACCCTTTGTCTTTGATCATTTGGGTGATGCAAAAGCATAAGGTTCAATCTTTGATAAAGACAGTGTGCAATTAGAGAGAAACCATCGGTCTTCAATCGTTTGAGTGATACAAAAGCAAAAAACTCCATTTTTGATCGATTGGGGGCGTCAAATGAAGTTTCCACCAAAGTTAATCCAAAGAAATCCGCTCATAATAGATTGGGAGTTTCACAAAGTGATAATAAGTTGATCTCTAAACGGCACGAAGAAGCTTTGATTTTGACAGATGATAGAGATATCCAAAGCAAAATACCTTCTCGTATGAAACGACGATCCACTTTAGTCATAGAGGCCGATGAAGTGCTGAAAATAATGCGATAAACAGTGGTAGTCACCAGAAGCTCTCATGATGAATCTAACAATCCTTTCAAGGAGGAGGAAATTGTTACTTCTTGCCATATCACTACAAGCACTAACGAAGTTCAAGTGGAGGAAGATGCTGAAGATGCTCCCCTTGTGTTTGAAGAAGGCGTTAAATCCACAGTTGACGACCTTAAAGAAATCAATTTGGGCTTACCAGGCGATTCAAAACCGATATACATTAATGCTCTTTTGACGCCAAAGGAAGAAAGGTCTTATGTTGAGCTTCTTCATGAGTACAGAGATGTCTTTGCCTGGAGCTATAAAGAAATGCTAGGATTAGATCTTAAGGTACCTGTTCATCATCTGGCAGTAAATCATGGGGCTCGACCGATCAAACAAGCTCAATGATAATTTTGACCAGAACTTATACCCAAAATTGAAGTAGAAGTCAATAAGCTTATTGAGGTAGGATTCATTCGAGAAGTCAACCCAACATGAATTTCAAGCATTGTTCCTATCAAAAAGAAAAATGGACAAATTCGAATCTGCGTCGACTTTCGAGACCTCAACAATGCATGTCCTTAGGATGACTTTCCACTTCCAATAACTGAGCTCATGGTTGACGCGACCACTAGACATGAAGCTTTATCCTTCGTGAATGGCTCTTTAGGTTACAATCAAATTCGTATGGCACCACGAGATGAAGAGTTCACTGCTTTTCATACACCAGAAGGTATCTACTGTTTTAAAGTGATGCTCTTTGGATTGAAGAATGCTGGCGCTACTTACCAGAGGGCAATGCAGAAGATCTTTGATGATATGCTCCACAAGAATGTCGAGAGTTACGTTGATGATTTGGTAGTAAAGACCAGAAAGTGAGATTATCATCTTCAGGATCTAAGGAAAATATTCGAGCGGTTGCGTCGATACTAACTCAAAATGAATCCCTTGAAGTGTGCATTTGGTGTTACATCTGGAAAGTTTCTTGGTTTCATTGTACGACATCGTGGTATAGAAATTAACCATACTAAAATGGATGCAATTCTGAAGATGCCCGAGCCTCGAAACATTCAGAAGCTTAAAAGTTTACAAGGATGATTGACTTACCTTTATCGGTTCATATCAAACCTAGCAGGTCGTTGCCAACCATTCAGTCACCTCATGAAAAAAGGGATTCCTTTCGAATGGGAAGAGTCTTGCACCAATGCTTTCAAAAGTATCAAGACTTATTTGATAAAAACTCCTATTTTGGCTGTTTCTATTCCCGGAGGACCACTCATCTTGTATATTGCTGCGCAAGAACACTCAATAGGTGCTTTCCTTGCTGAAAAAAATGACAAAGGAAAAGAGAATGTTCTTTACTACTTGAGTAGGATGATGACTCCTAATGAGCTGAATTATTCGCCG